>CABHPP010144326.1:26980-41123 GCA_902168425.1 Peromyscus attwateri | reverse complement strand
CTGTGACATTTCCTGAGACTCAACCTAAAATTCGGAGTTTTTTCTCCCCTGCCCACTGGGGAGAAAAGAATAATGAAAACACCCTTTTCTTGTTGGATCAACTAGCAAAATATTTAGAGGGCTAAATTGTTCAACGTTCCCACATCCTTTGAAAGGATTGAATTGTCTGATTTACATTTAATGCTGTGAAGAGAATATATGCAGGGAAAATTCTGAAATGGGAAGCTGAGGCTTCCACGCATGTGAAGCCCTATATGATGCTGGCTTCCTTCACCTGCTGGGCCACCTCGTACATGGTAAGCCAGATGGAATGTTGGGGAGAAAATCAACAGAGCACTATCTTTCCCTTGCTCTGCTTCTCTGTTCACTATGCATGGGCCGCACTGCTCATGCCCAAGTCACTCTGATGGACCACAGCTCTGAATCTGTGAGGTGGATAAACACTTTCTCCTCAAGTCGTTTCTTTCTGGTATTTGGTTGCAATAGTGCAAAAGTAACAAAGAACATGATGATATGTTGCCATTTGAGGGTGAAAAAAAAAAACTTGGGAGTATCTTCAATCATCATTACAAACTCTAGAAAACAAGAAATTTTGTGTTAATTAAGTAATATTCTACCACCATTTCATAATTTAATGGTATATGAGTAAAATTTCTATGCTGGTAAGATGTAAGTTTATTGTTTTTTTCTAGAATAGCTTTTGATGTTCACATAGGTCCAAATTTGTCTTCATCCTAAATCAATGATTTTTAGTTTTAGAAACCTTAGTGTTTATTAAGTTCCCACTAAAAATTATCTCTGTATGTTTATTATTTTCCTTGAAAGCTAAGCTTCAGGAGTGTCTCCATCTTCCCCACACTGCTCTTTCATTGACCCGGAGCATCCCTTCCTTACCATGGAAGTACAAGCTCATCCAATACCTGGAGGTGCTTCCTCCAAGTTGTCTCAGTATCCTGTAGATCTGAAAAAAATCAAACATGGGAATTTGTCTGGCACAGTCCAGAGAAAGAATCCATACTAATTAAAATATGCTAAGAAAAACTCAGGAAGTTGCTAGTGTGCACTCTGGCTTAAAAATAATTACTTCTTGAATATTTATTTATCTTATTTTATGAATAGATTGTGTGCCTGAGTGTGTGTGTATGTGTGTGTGTGTGTGTGTGTGTGAATCATGTATGTTTAGGATCCCATAGAGTTCAGAAGAGCATAAAATCTCCTGGAACTGGAATAACAGAACAGTGTGAGCCACCATGTGTAGTAGGAATCTTAGAAGGTCTTATTAATAAAATCAAACCTGAGGCCAGGTATTGGGGTGAATGCTGGAAGATCAGAGAAGCAGAACAAGTCACAGCTACCTCACCTCGCCAGTTCCTCAGCTGATCCTGTTTCCTCAGACTGGAAGCCTCTGAGTCCTCATATCTGAATGGATCTCAGCTGAACTGCTGCTAGAAGCCTAAAAGCTTAACCAGCCAAATGCTTCTAGTTTCTGGTCCTCACGCCTTATATATATCTTCTACTGTCACTTTCTGGGATTAAAGGTGTGAGTCACCATGCCTGGCTGTTTCCAACATGGCCTTGAACTCACGGAGATCCAGAGGGATTTCTGCCTCTGGAATGCTAGAATTAAAGGCGTGTGCTACCACTGCCTAACCTCTATGTTTAATATTGTGGCTGTTCTGTCTCTGACCCCAGATAAATTTATTAGAGTGCACAATATTTCGGGGAACACAATACCACCACATCCATGCTCATGTTGGGAAATGAATTGAGAGCAGTAATCTCTTTCAACCAATGTACTATCTCTCCAGATTCTAGAGATAATACGTTTTTAAGGAATGACTATGAATAAAGTACTTTCCCAAACACCTCTTTAATCCCAACAGTCACACGTGCAATAGGTTTTCAGTCTCAATTTTTGTGTTCTTGTTTCTCTCATGTGAGAAACCCCACAGTGGTGAAGTAGCTTTTCATCATCTCACAGGACATAGCTGACAGAGCTTGGATGTAAATACACCTCTCAGGTTACTCTCATCACCACTGTGCCTTGCTTTGGAGGTAGAGTTTTCTGTCTGTATAGAGGAAGGACGCAGGGCTTCTTTGTTCACACTGAAAACAGATTAGACCTTCTTCTCCCAGGAGCTCTGAACACCACAAGCTGCGTGAATAGGGATATTGAGATTATATTTACAAAATGCACGGCTACCCCTGAGGAAATCCACGTTCCCAGGGGTCTGATCCACAAACTAAGTCATGGATGGCATTCAAGTAATTACTCCAGGGCATATGAGCATGGTGCTTCATCTGGGACATTGTGGATGGATAGGAGAGAGAAAGAATCCTCATTGGGCAGTTACTGTTGGCACTGCATCAAGAGGTAAAACAGCACAACGCAAAAATACCCAGGAGAGGGGAAAATTAGTGTTCTAAATGGATACCAAACTGTTCCTAAATATTTACCTGGTAAAATATGTGCTGATACTTGAGGCTGACACAGCCTCTGGCCACCTCCAAGAAGAGCCACTGGGAGTTGAGAGGCAAAGTTTCAGTTCTAGTGTGAAAGGTCACTTGTTGATATCCTGATGTCTCATGTTTAAGTTGGGCATGGTATTATTTGTTTTAGTTCCTCTATTGGGTATGAACAATGGTCATTCTTCCCTGACACACTCAGAGGCTCCATACTTCTTCATGTGTCAGTTTGAAGCTCTGTGGAACTCGCAGTAAAGAAACCAACTCATTTTCACACTGATGAGCACACTCTGTAATGATGAAGATGGATGGGCTCCCTTATAGATGCATCATACAGATATGAATATTAACTTATATGATGACATTTTCATCTTCCTTATCCATAAATAAAAGTCTAAAATCCATCTTTATTGGCAGCTTTAAGCATAAAATTCTTGTTGTTCTGTAATTTTATTGTAAGTTTAAGGGAAATGTTTTCCTTGAATCTTTTTCAGACTGCCTGCTTTATAGACAGTTATGTTCTTGTGGCAAAGGCTGTGGCAATAGTTCCCTGTCTCCCCCTAGGATGATAAAGAAGGTACCAGAAGTGCCTTCTTTATGCACTAGAGCATCGATTCTGCACAGAGAAGCAGTACTTGGAGCAGACAAGGGCAGTTGCCTGTTGGGAAGTTGAAACAGAAATATCTGACTTATAAAATTGCAAAACACAAGACAATGAGGGTGAAGAACCCGAAGGAGCTTGCCACTTCATCCCACCCCCTGCCCCCCAACTTCTGAACACAGGAGCATTCCTGATGCCCTTGGTGGCACCGTGGCAGATGCTTCCTATGGTAGGTTAACTTGCAAAAGTATGGGATAAAATGAACCTAACCATTAAAACCTTCTCATTTGGATCTGGGGCACCAGAGGAAGCTATATAGCTGCTGTGAGGATTTAGGAACGATGGCCTTTGCTCTGCAGAGTTGGATTATGGAAGTGTAATTTGGTGATATGCATTATGATTGGTGGATGAACACCTGTTAAGATAATCATCCCTAAAAGTTACAGCTACACATTTAAATGTTTTTTTGATCAGAGACCAAGATTTTGACTTGGACCACAAACTCTCTGTTGGCCCATTTGCTACAATGCTTTATTTAAGAGGTATCTTTAGAATATCAGAGATCTTAATGGTTGGTATTATCAGATGTGGTATAGCAATTAAGAACGTGCTAATTATACCAGGGTGCACTCCCAACAGAAAAAACCTGTACTCTGTGGGGAACCACAGACCCTTTGCTGTTAGCTGCCAAATATTATTTTGGGCAGATTGCTGTCACAGAATACTCTTAGAAGACATCTTTGGTGGATAGCAAAAAATGCAAATAGAAATTCACTCCTTTAGCAATGATTACTTTGAACAGAACCTGGTGTACTATGTATTTCAAACACTGAATGATCAGTCTTATTTATAAGACTTGGTTTCCTTTGTGCAAAACCATTCAGATGATTTTAGGTGGGCTGTGCAAAAAGATTTCTTAATTGCATGCTGCTATTGTATGTGATTGAATATGTTCTTTCTGATATATAAAATATGTATACTTGAAACTCTGCCATATTCATTTAAGAAAGAATGCCTAGTTAACATGTTGGTTACTGCAGGAGCAAGTAGGAAGCCTGGGTTACCCAGGTAACTCAGGCATCTGGACCATCCCCAGACCATGGTTTCTTTTACACACTTTGTTCTGTGGAGGTCTAAGGTATTCTCTGCTGCTCAATTTCTCAGAGATGTTCCTCCATCACCCCTGATAGATAGAATCTCTATATGAGCAGAGAGAGACTCATGATGGCACTCACTCAGTCTGTCCAGGCCCCAAGACTCCTGCTACATCGGTATCCATATGTGGCCTTCTCTTATCTCCTCATTACACCAAGTAGGAATTGGCCTCACTGAGATCTGAGTTCAGCTCCTCTGTGATTTTCCAATCTCCTTCTGTGCCTTTCAGCACCTGGTCAGGAGTTTGATGAGTCCTACAATTTAAATATGAAGCACCATGTCAGCAAAGCAGTGGACCATGGCACACACCTGGCAATCACAACCCCATCTTGATGAGCCTTCTCAGCAAGTAGCAATGCATGGACATTTGTTGAAGAAAACACGTGACATTATGGGTAAGACCAAGAAGAGGAACGATATCGTGCCTTCATTTTTCTTTTATCCTTCCCATCTTTGGCTCAAGAGTGAAGAAGTTTTCAAGGCATCCTCTAATTTAGTAGCATCTGTTCTGGAATACCTTCACATGACTGAAGGTATTCCACAATACCTACCACGTGCCTACATACCCATCCAATTATTGAAGCTTTTACAGTAAACATGGGAGGTAAGAAGGAACAAAAGAAGCGAAAAAGAGGCAAGTGGGTGTGAAAGGGGAGAGGAAAGGGGCAAATGGAGAGAGAGAGAACTCACACTGCTGTATCTCACCTGAGTTGATGTGCACTAAGCAAGGCAGCACTTTCTTGTGCACAGTGGTCATCGTTTCCCCCTTTTGAGTACAATGCTCACCAAGTAGCCAGTGTAATAGGAAACAACAAATAGAGATTCCACTCAGCAGCAAAAGTGACCACAAGGGAACACCCTTATTTTTAAGGACACTCGGCTTTGTGCCGAGTTTTGCTGAAAATGAGTTCTAATGCTGTTTTTTCTGATACACGGCAATGTGAGGCAAGGCATGCCTGCCAGAAGAGGCTCTCTTCACTTCAGACCTCTATACTGGCTTTGAGAAACTCTATTGTTCTTCTCAAAATGAAAATCAGCTCAGAGATGGAGGCCAGAGTAAAACAGGACTTACCCAAAGAGGAAGGCATTTAACAGTGGGAAGGGAAATTCTTTTGTGTGTGCATGAGATGCTTTCTTTACAGAAAGGAAAATCTGCTTTTCTATTTGTAAGAGTTAAGCCATATGAGTTCTTAAGTCTACATTGTAGCATTATCAAGAGGGCGCCCATCAGTAATGACAAATCGAAATCTAGCTCCTCGTAAGGAATTTTCTTTCTTTGTATGGACCACCAAGATGGAAGTTTCCAGACAGAGTTCCTCAGCTCCTGCCGAGGTTGGAATTGAAATTTCTTCTCACAATTACAGAGCTGCAGGTGAAATATCAGACTCTCACTCTATGGGTCGAGAGAAGCTGCATGGCACTGGGCTTGGTATAGATTTTTCTGCAGCAAATTAAAATCACCTCCCTTCTTAAGGCCACAGAGAGAATGTGGTCAAGTTTTCCAGTGTGTTACCAGGGCGTCACTGACTCCTGCAACCCTCAAAAGGATCCTCTCAAGCTTCTTTGTGGTGAAAGGTTGTCTTTCAAGTTTGGAGGAAATAGCTCAAATAAATGAAATCACCATGAAAGAATGGGTAATGTATCAGCATCTAATTCCCAAGACATTGACTGCAGCAATGGTCAGTGCTCCATAAAACAAACCAAGCAGGTAGCTCATTTCATCAACGCAACTTCATGATTTGTTTCTTCTACTCTCGTAGGATAGCTGCTGTACAGGAGCTGTGGTTCGCATCTTCTGCCAGATACAAAGATGCCTCAGTAGGACCTGCTCTATGTCCTAAAATCAAGTTAGTGTTGGCTCAAGGAATAGGAGAAATGACCTAATAATTGAGTGATATGTATTGTTTCATTAATAGAAAAAAAAAAAAAAAGAACTCCATTGCACCTGATTCTGGAAACTGGATATTTTGGTCTAAATTAGTAGGGAAATCAAAAGGAGACTTTCCATCAGAACTCAGGTAGAAATTGAAGCTAATGATACCAGCTTGCAGTATGTGTATTCTCTGTGCATGTATGGACACGATGCTGAGCTTCTCAGCGGGAGTCTCTTCCCAGGGCTACACAGAGGTCCCTGATAAAACATAGAAACACATCTCAGGGCAGGAAAGATGACTGGGCTTCAGGTGCCCCTGAGGGCAGTGACATGCATGAAACCTTAGGGGACTTTACAGATTGCTTGGCCCAAGCTTTCTCAGAGACTATTGAGAATATATGCTTACAAAGTCTTATGTGGTAATGTGTGATTTCCACCATCATACATTTCTCAGGTTGAAGACTCAGCACTGTTGTGGTTCCATAAATTATAGAGACAATAAAAGAAGAGAATAAATGAGGAAAGAGAACGGCTTCTCCATCCAGATAGTCAACTCTAAGACGGAACTGGATTAGATATGTACCATAGCAGCTTGAGCTGATTTGTCTCAAGGCTTAATAGCTGGGATTATTAAGTTGTATGAGAGAGGTCTGGACTTCAGAGAATTTTAAATGAGGTGAAGGGTAAGGTGGGAGGATGGGAAAAAGAAGGATCTGAGGGGACAAAGCACAATTCATTCCATGAATAATAACTTATCCCAGGAGTGCACAGATGATTATCTCAGGGATGTAGGTCCCCAACCAACGACAGTCAGCACCACAATAAAACCAGGAACAGAACAGGCTAAGGTGGTCAGAACACTGGCAATACTGGAGCAGTGAATCTCTGAAACACTGGTGCCCGTTTAACTAAAAGTCACAGTTACATGATTTGCTCTTAGCCTCTTCCTTGGTCCTTCCTTTCACGGGGAAAACACCAGTGTTTCTGTGAAAGAGGGACTGAAGAGAGTTCACCAACTGTAGAGGCGACAGAGGGAATAACAATGTGGACGATTTTAGTGGGTGCCGCAGAGAAGACAGTTTCCTTAGTGGCCAAGACCAAGGAAGAGGAAAAGGTCTCGGGGAGAAAATCGCTTTTACCATCCTGCTGGGACAGGCAGGAAGGCATTTCCAAACTAGAAAAAGAGGCAAACCGCTTGTGGCTAGAACGAACAGACAATGATTTGGGAATAGTATGCTCCTGAGTTTTAATTGCTGCATAGAAACATTTTTCTAAGAAGTGTTCTTCTCTGCTGACTGTTTTCTTCTCTTTTTATATTTTTTATAGTTTTAAATATATTGTCACCTCTCACCATCTATCACTCCTCTATATCTATCTCTATCTCCATCTGTCCTCTCTCTCTAATATATATACATACATATTCTATCATCTATTTGTCTATCATCTACTATCTATCCTTCCATCCACTTATTTTTCTGTTACCTCTGTCCATCTTCTGTATTTCTGTCATCTACACATCCATCCACCACCTATCTATCAATCTAGCCTACTGTTCTGTCTTTTCCTGGTCTTGCTATTTGTATGAGTCCCCAGAGGGAAGGGCAGGTCACTTCTTATTTTCTTGTCAAGGCCTCTCTTGATCTGCTGTAGTGGACCACCTCTTGACAGGTTCCTTTACAGACTTTATGAGAGAGAATCTTTGCTTTCTTCCATGAACCAAAATGAATCCAAGAGTTTCTATATTGCTTGCTGCTATTGTGATTACAACTTCCTCAGGGCAGCTTCCCATCTGTCCTAAGAACTGATCCCAATGGAGCCTCAGACACCAGGACACCATTTGTTTATTCGGTATGCACAGCTTATGCTGTTCCCGGAGTCATTAAGGAGACTCACACAATTGTTGGAATTACACCTGCCATGAAAATTTGCTGAAAATAGATTCTGTTTTCTCCCCATTTTCCTGATGATAGTCACATGACTCAGGAATCTAGTAGACAAGGACTGTAGTATACCAGTCTGTGCTTTAGAGTGCTTGTTGTAGCACAAACAGTAATAGTATTCACAGTGTCCCATGAAGCAGGGCGATTATGGCCTCTGTTTTACAAGTGAGGAGTCTGAGGCACACAGAGAGAACAGCTGCCTGGTGATGGCACTACTTGGTGAATGCTGCATTGGTGACAGGACCCTCACTGATCTGACTCAGGTTCCGTGCTCTTTGCCGCCATTTTTATGCTAAAAGTCTTTTCTTTAAAATGTAAATGATAGGGGACAGGGATGGACTATGGAAGAAGCAAGTGGGGGCCCCAGCAAGATCAGTGCAGCTTTGGTTATAGTCCCTGTGCATAAGGACCTCTTGGATTTTGCTGCAGGCAGTCTGACACAGTGGATAGGGCCTTGAGAATCTACATTTTTGGCTGGCTCTCAGGTTATGCAGATCTATATAGCCTGACGAAACAGTGAAGCAGGAGATAGGATCCTAGTCAGAGAGTTCTGGGACAGTTAGGAGAGCCTAATCCAAGCCATCATTTGAGAGCATGAAGGGAGAGAAAGAGTGTGAGGGTGCTGTTGCAGACACAGAACTATTGACAGATTGGCTGTGGGTGGTGAGAAATCAGAAGAGTAGGATGACTCAGAAGTCTCTAGACTGGGAAATGCTTTCGACTTCCAAAGCAAAGCAACAAACTCTCAAACAAGACAATAAGGCAATTTGGGAGACACTGAGTCTGTACTTACAGCTTAGAGTAAGGAATGCCTATTTGGAAATCCATGTTCCCACCATACACATGGTCATGGTGTGACTGTTAACAAAGAGTGGAGAGCAGATGGAGGCGGAGTCCAAGTGTAGAACTATCACAATTCGGGATGATTGGAGAACAGGAAGGAACTAAGGAAAGGTCTGTGAATTCCAAGGAATTCACTAACTCCAATGAAACTGCAACAGAGAAAGTCTTTTCGCTTTTATTTCCTGGATTGTAGAAGGGGGTGATGTCATCGGGGATCCCTGGTCTCTCGGTGAAAGAGCGGGGGTGGGGGGAGTAAACAGTTTTGCTGTTTAGATCAATGATGGAAGGAAGGAAGCACCATTTTCTGATTTCTGTTAGGGTCATAAAAGTCCATGTTTGTTTGTTTGTTTTGTTTGTTTTGTGCGTGCGTGCGTGCATGCGTGCGTGCGTGCGTGTGTGTGCGTGCGTGCTTGTGTGTGTTTGCATGTAAATGTATGCATGTATGCACACGATTCATGTATAAGAATGCAGGTTCCCACATGCTACAGCCCATGTATGGACGTCAGAGAAGACCCTGGTGTTGCTCTCCCTTGCCTCCCACCTTGTTTGAGGAACAGTTATTTGTGGTTTCTATTTATTGTCTGGCACTTCAGTGCCAGGTTAGCCGGCCCTTAGGCTTCTGGGAACCTTTCTGCTTGTCATCTTATTGTAAGAGCAATGGGATTTCTATGCCAGGTTTTTGTGTGGGTTCTGGGGATTCAAACTCAGGACCTCCTGCTTGCAGAGCTGGTTCCTTACCCATCACCCATTGAGTCCCAAAGTGCATCTTTTATAACGTTTCTGAGTCTCTTTCTATTCATCAAAAAAGATCAGCTCCTGTCCTTTATCGGTATCAGCATTCATTTGCCTTTTGTAGATTAAAATTCAGTCAAGCACACTTGATTCACAATCCTTGGGTTTTGGTCACAGTCTGGGTCATCAGAACTGTAGCATCAGGTGGGGAATTAAAAGTCACTTGTCTCTCAGCTCAAGGCAAGTGCTGAGAATGGAAGACTAAGTTTGATAAAAACTTGAGGTAATTTGTCTGAAAACTGATTTTTTTTTTCTTCTGTAGCAGGCACCCGTGGTATCTGTATCTTTTGAAGTGGAAACATGGAAATTGTAAAACAAAAGGAGTCCCAGGCAGGGATGGACACACCTAGAGTTAAAAGACCAGCAGACCAGCACAGCTGTGTTCTCTCACACAGCATAAAGAGCCAGTGCTATGTAACACTCTCCTCCCCCAACTCCAAAGGATCCTGTAGTGTGACTCAGTTTCTCCTGGACAGCACATGCATAAGGAAGTAGAGGCTCTGTTGGAGCAAGGAACACCAGATTCGGCAAGTTTCATTTGACAGAAGCTAGCAAGCTGAGATTTGCGAAGGTAAAGAGAAGAAGATGGCAAATTCCAGACTCCCTCTGCCCGCTTTCTGGTGAACCACTTTCCCAAGTGTTTTCACACCAACTCTGCCTTGCCACTGCAAACCAAAAATGGTGGAAGTTTCTCCTCTTAATACCTTTGTTACCTACATCGTCTGTTTGCTTCCTCTGTTCTCTTCGCTCTTTTTTTTTTTTTTTCAGCCTTGAGAATGGAATCAAAGGCTGTCAAGTGAATCACTGCATTTAATTCCCCGGCCCTTGAACTTTCTGCTTTTTTCTTATTCTTTGATCATATTCCTGTTTACTCTCTTCCTCTTTTCTAAGAAGCATACCTAAATAAACTTCCAAGAGTGCATTAAGAACATAATCGGTCTATTTTGTCTAAACCAAGAATACACAGAGTGTTTCAACATTTATGTAAAATATAGCTGGATCTCAAGTATCCGTTGATTAAGTGCATTTTCTTCTGTTTTTGTTAGGCTTGCCAAATTGCTCCTATTAACGTAATGTTCTCATACATTATGTAACAGCTGAGAGCAAAGTGTAAGCTCAGAGAGCCCCACATTGTGAGGAGCTGTATCACTCCCATAGAAGGTGGGAACACTGTGGACCAAATCCCCACAGGCTATAATGCAATGTACCTGTAATGTGGCCACAAATAGCCTAGTCTCCAACTGCAGCCCATATCAAAATATTTCACCAAAGTTAATTAAATTCCCCCAACATTTCTTTAGAGAAGAACAAGGTATTGTGATTTTAAAAATAGATCTGTAAACAGAAGTAATAAAGAGTTTGGAATACCAAACTTAATGAAACAAGAAAGGGAGAAATGCATTAAGAGAAACACCACAGTGAATCACAGGCTGTGGGATGTAAGCTGTCTTTAGAGACTGCCTTTGTTTTAGGGGAGAGGACTGAGCTTCACTGCTGTTATGTAAGGTTACAGAACATCATCTTGCTACAGACTCCTACTCCATGGACATAACTGTAGAACATGTTAGGCACTGGAGATGCTCCATTCATTTCTAGCCAGCTAGAGCACTCCTGGGTGCTCTGAAATGGTAATATCCCTACAGTAATCTTCAGTTCAGAGGCTATTAGACCATGTAGAAATTAAGCTGGGCCTCCGGAATTACTCAAATGATACAGGACCTGGGATGCTCAAACTTAAGAGTTCTGGAAACTTCATTTTGACCATTTACCCAGAAGTGGTTAGGCTCTGACAAACAGACAGATGCTAAACTGATTTGATTATGTATTGAAAGTTGGAAGCTGTGTGTGAATGGACTCCAAAAAACATGTGGAATCACAAGCATGGGAATCACACCGGGGGAAATGAAAATAACAGTAATTATAGGCAGCATCATTCCTCAGAGCTAAGTCGATGAAGAAATTCTAGTTTTGCCCAAGATATTTCTGCTAAAGCTACTGCCTAGAAGATGTCTGTGTCTTCCTCCACAGTACTCAAGTTCAAATAGCACATTGGTGGAAACTGCTCACTTGGGAGTAGTAGATGAATTAACCAAGTCTTGTTGGATAGAAAATGATACAGTGGAAAGCATTCTGGTCAAGACCTTTGGGATGTGGGTTCTAATCTCTGATGAAGTATTCTGTGCTTATGTAACTCAGGGAAAGTTGAGAGATTGCTCTGGAATTCAATTTATTCATCTCTAAAGGGTAGAAGTTCACCCTGGAACATTCTTTCCAGTACTGAATGTCTCAGACTTGAGGGGAATTTCTCAATCTTTAGCCCTTTCTCTTGTCTCCACATCTCTTGCAGGGCCACTGTGTTTATCACTACTCATTTTATCATACTCTTGGGATAATAGAGATGTAAGTTAACTACACTAGTCAGGATCTCTTTCAAAGTAGAGTTGAGTCACAGAACAAAATATTGACAATGTCCTTGGGGACCCAAAGCTGGAGACTTGAGAGTGGGATGAGCAATGGCATGGCAAGCAGGAGCAGCAGCTGATTCAGCTCATCTGCTCAACATAGGGAGGCTACTTGGAAGATGAGCAAGGAGAACATATTCCTCAGAGCGTTTATATGCCTGGGGGGAGGGCATTATCTAACAGCTTAAGTCACACCTCAATTTATATTAGAAGTCATACAGCCTCTGTTATTAAACCTAGCCCCCAAATGACTCTTAGATGTCCCATTCCCTCTTTCTGACTTGAATGCTGTGACATAGGTCCTGGTTTTATTCTGGGGATGAGAACACTTTCATTTCTTTTTCTTTCTTTCTTTCTTCCTTTCTTCCTTTCTTCCTTCCTTCCTTCCTTCCTTCCTTCCTTCCTTCCTTCCTTCCTTCCTTCCTTCCTTTCTTTCTTTCTTTCTTTCTTTCCTTCTTTCTTTCTTTGAGAGAGGGGATACAAGTTTAAGCATGCAGCCAAGTCTTCCCTTCTGGAAGCTTATGACTCCCGAGATCTTCTATAAATCTCTGAATAAAGTGTTTTGGAACTATCTGAAGTCTCTGTAGCTGTGATTGGTTCAAGCTCATACATGACACCACATTCTCTCATCTAGACTATCCATATTAGGTTCCCGTTTGTCACTTTGGCCTGCCTACATTCCTAGCATACTTAAGTTGACCCAGATATTGATATCTGGAAGTATATCCATAGATTATTTCCTCTCATTGCATGGTGGTTCATCCGTCTCCCCAGAGAGACATTGTTGAGCCTTGAACATACAGGAGGTGCAGGACAGTGGAGCAGCCATTCCTTTCCCCAAGCTGCTTCCACTAGACTGGGCTCATTGGTATAAAGATCCCACCAGAAGCTCCCATTTTCCTACCAGTCTCTTGTCACACAGAGCTGGAAGTGGCCAGAGCTAGCTGCAGCTGCCACTGTAGAAGAATCCATATCCATATCAACATCCATATAACTACAGTGAGAGTTAGGGAAGTTAGATAGTGAAGTTAGAGTAATGATCAGCAGCGTGCTGGGCTGTAGCAGGAAGATCAGATGCTGAAGGTGAGTCCTTAGCTATGATACTGGAAGGGTTACTTCGAGCCTACACATTGGTACAGGGACTTTGGGTCCTGATGAGCCATGGTGACCCTGTCTGATACAGATTTGGGGCAAATCTCCCTGTCTTTACCTGACTCCCCTGCACCCCCTATCTAACCTGGGGCTGGCAGTGGTGTTTTCTATCATTAGCTGTGCCATCTCAATCCTTCTTGGTCTGAGTCTTTGAGAGGTCTGAGTGGAATGCACTCCCACTGCAAGGAGACATCAGAGAAGAGTTGGTGTGCTCTAGACAACTTTCAGAAGACTGCCTCTGTATGTACACAGAGTGGGTTAGCACAGTCTATTTTTCAAGGAACGGGTGTTCACGGTGGTGGTTTCTGTGGATGAGCTTGGTGTAATTATGAAGTTCTGTGCTTAGTTAGATGCTCATCTGTCTGATTCCTGGGACAATATAATCTATGATTCATCGCCATAAGTAGGAACTGGCTGCCTGCTGCACATCAGTTCTGCTTGGATCATAGTGATGTGACAGCCCTTGGACTTTGCTTTTTGGAAACCCTGAGATCCTTAGGAACCCAAAGTCCCACATCTGTACAGTGGCTTTGCCAGTTTTGTCAGGCTGAGGCTGGTCAGTGTATTTTTTTTTTTTTTAAGATTTTGGATAACTCCCTTACCAGTACCTATCCACTTCTTAGTGTCTGTCCTCTGGGCTTTATTTACAAATCCACTCTGATCTTCCTACATCCAGGCTTTGGAACACTCCTTTACACTATACTGATAAGTCTGGATAGGACAATTTCCTTTACTGTACCTCAGAGAGCTTCCTCAAACATTTAGTTCTTATTTCCAGAATTCCTGACAGGGCCTCAAATTCAAATCTCGGATGAGTCCCCTGTGCTGGGAATTCCCCTTGTTCAGGTTTCCCTCCGCC
>CABHPP010144326.1:0-26880 GCA_902168425.1 Peromyscus attwateri | reverse complement strand
GAGAGAGAGAGAGAAAGAAAGAAAGAAAGAAAGAAAGAAAGAAAGAAAGAAAGAAAGAAAGAAAGAAAGAAAGGAAAGGGAGTCAGTGGAGGGTCTCAGAGAACTTGGGAATTACATACTTTAGAGTTGATTTGCCAAACAATTTCTCCACCCTAAACCCAATGCTTTTTTTTTCTTGTGGACCAATGAAATGTGCTGAAGGTGTGCGGACTTTCTTCCTGATTCTCTGCATAGCTAGTCTGGCACTAATAGGGACAAGGTCTGAATCAGCTGTCTTTCTTGTTGTTCTGTGAATATACCCAACAAGAAACAACACAAGGAAGGAGGGGTTTCTTTGTGTTTATAGTGGAGGAGATATATTTTCTGTTACGGCAAGGAGGGCATGGGAGCAGGTGTGTGAGTTGACTGACGTCATTGTGTCTGTAATTAATCAGAGTAGGAATAGAAAGTAAACAGGGCAGGCTATAATACTTCAAGGCCTGCCCCAAGTGATGTATGTCTTTTACTGAAGTTCCACCCCCAAAAGGTTCCACAAACTTTCCAAAACATCTCCCACAGTGGACTTGAGCCTCTAGGGATATTTCACCGTCAAATGACAACAGAGTCTTTGCTCAAAGATGTCCATAAACTGCAGATGTCCATAAACTGCAGACTCCTTGCCCTACAGTCTTAGACTGGCATGCGCTCCTTGTTTTCAGTTTTTCTAGAGCAGGCTCCTTATTTTATACTGCCAGCACTTTCCTTTGGTCTCATAATAATTGAAAATCAATGATTATGTGGCCACCGAGTCAACCGGGGTTTGCTCATCCCTTTACTCTAATGGGAAGGATACTAACATCTCTGACCTCTTCAGCTACCAGCAATCTGCATACATGCAATCTGCACCCTGCAAGCACCTGGAAAAGCTCACCCTGCGTGCGACAGAGCGGGATATGAAACTGCTGTTTCTGAAGGTTGATAGACTGCTCGGCCCCTTGGCGCTCTAGCTCATGAGTGACCTTAGACATAATTATCCTCACTCAGCAGATTCTGGGCTGTCAACCTGATTGTCAAATTCTCAGTTATTTCTCTAGGGAAACTTGTTTTATTGTTTCAGGGGTGGATATGTCATCAACTATCCGTAAGTAGCCACTGACCAGAAGGCCATAAATGAAAATCTCTGAAAGAATTTTTAAAGATAAAATTGTTTTTAAAATGTGGTAGAACACAGAGCATAAATTTTACCACTTTGGGGCTAAGAAGATGGCTCCCTCATAAAGCGCTTGCCTTGCAAACATGAAGATTTAAATTCAGTACCACAGTCTACTGAAAAAAAGAAAGGGGGGCATGATTGTGTGCTCTTGTGACCCTGCACCAGGTAAGTTGGAACAGGTGTATCCCTGGGGCTCACGAGCCAGCCAGCCTGCTTGATGAGTTCCAAGCCAGGGACAGACCTTGTCTCAGAAAAACAAAATAGATGGCTCCTGAGAGATCACACCTGAGGTTGTCCTCAGTTCTCTACACACATGTACACACATACACTCATGTGCTCTCAATGTGAAAACACATATGTGCACACTGGCACACATACACACTCTCTCTCTCTCTCTCTCTCTCTCTCTCTCTCTCTCTCTCTCACACACACACACACACACACACACACACTTATGACCTGAACCGTTTAGGTGTACAGCCCAGGAGTGTTCAATATCTTTATATCATTGCACAGTTGATATCTAGAACACTCTCACCTTGTAGAACTTAAACTGACCCCCAACTCTCTGTCCCCAGTACCATCCTAGCTGACCACTTACCATAGCTGATGAGAATGGAACAGTGCATCATTTTCCTTTTTGTTGGCTTGTTTTACTTATACTACATGGATGATATCTTCAAGGCTCATCCATGTGGTCGATGATGAGAGGCTTTTCTTCCTCTTTAGGACCAAATGAGGGGCATGTGTGTGTGTGTGTGTGTGTGTGTGTGTGTGTGTGTGTGTGTGTCTTCACCACTTTGTTTATCTATTTAATTGGAATTAGACACTTGGATTGCTTAGAGTTCTTGGCTATTGTGATTCATTTCATGATTCTGTGAACACAGGTCACAGGTGTACAAACACATCTGTAAGACCCTGCCTTCAATGTGTTAGTGTATTCACCTGGATATTGGATTCTTAGATTATATGATACAGGAATTATAGTATATAGTTTGTTTGTATATATTCATTGTATGGATTTCATAAAGATTTTTCATTAAAGTATAGCATGGACTATGACAGTGTTTACCTCCAATGCCTCTCCTTTCTCCCATCCCTTACCCCTTCCCTTCTGCTAGTTTCCTTACTTTTCCAATCTATATCTATATCTATCCATATATATCTATCTACCTATCTATCTATCTATCTATCTATCTATCTATCTATCTATCTCTATATCTATGTCATGTATGTATGTGTGAGAAGATCCACATATGAGAGAACACATGATATTTATAATTCTGAATCAGGCTTATTCTTTATTTTACATAAAAATGATAAGAAATGGAGATGTTTGCTTATATTCATAATCTAGACATTTGCATACCTGGATATTTCCCCAAATAAGAGTTGATCACATTATACTAAGGAATGAAATTTTTGGGAGGTGTTAAGACTAGAGCAAAAGAAGAGAGAGCCATCTGGATAGCATGAAGAAAAATCACATAAATGATTATTACACAGCCCACACATCCTCCTAGTAACCTTCCCAAGGGTGCCATGCTTGGTGCTGAGCTGGATGATTTCTATGAAAAACAAATAAGATAACGTGATTCTTTCCTGACAGAGAGAGTAGTCATTTACTTTGGATGAAAATTGATGTTGGTCAAGGGATTCTTTTTTCCTTTTTTTTTTTTTTTTTTGAGACAGATATTTTTAGTGGAACCTTGGCTGTCCTGGAACTTACTATACAGAGCAGGCTGGCCTCAAACTCAGAGATCTGCCTGCCTTTGCCTCCCAAGTGCTGGGATTAAAGGCATGTGCTACCACCACCTGGCAGTGATTCTTTCAATATCAGTTATCCACGAGAAAGATGATATGAAAACTTTTTCCATTCCAAAAAAAATAAAAGAGCAACAGGCTGAGAAATTAGCTTGTTGGCTTCAAATCTGTATGTTGAAGAATTATGTGTGAATATAAAGCAGAATATGCCATATAAAATAAGATATGTGGTGATATATTATGTTTGTGCATCCTAATTAAACTTATCTGGGGTCAGAGGACAGAACAGCCACTAGATAGACATAGAGGCCAGAAAATGGTGGCACTCACACCTTTAATCCTAGCATTCCAGAGGTAGAGATCCATCTGGATCTCTGTGAGTTCAAGGCCACACTGGAAACAGTCAGGCATGGTAACAAGAGCCTTTAATCCCAGGAAGTGATGGCAGAAAGCAGAAAGGTACATAAGGAGTGAAAACCAGGAACTAGGGTTGGTTAAGCTTTCAGGCTTTTGAGCAGTACAGTTCAGCTGAAATTCATGCTGGATGAGGACTCAGAGGCTTCCAGTCTGAGGAAACAGGATCAGCTGAGGAATTGGTGAGGTGAGGTGGCTGTGGCTTGTTCTGCTTCTCTGATCTTTCAGCATTTGCCCCAATACCTGGCTCCAGGTTTGTTTTTATTAATAAGACCCTCTAACAATTCATGCTATAAAGATATGGTAGTTAAAAATATAGATAGATGGTAGATCTGTCTATCTATCAGATAATAGAAACAGATAGGTGGTTAGAATATATATATATATATATATATATATATTTAAATATATATATGTGTGTGTGTACATATATATTTAAAGACTATACATATTTAATAACTGAGTAGATTTAGATGATATATTCATTTATACAATTGATAGATATGTGTGCAGATAGACAGAAATAAACAGTGGATATATACTTGGTATAGACAGTAGGTAGCTTCACAGGGTAGATGATAGCTACATAGATAGATAATAGGTGAGACTTAGAGGTGGAAATAGATATAGAAAGTATCTATATAATAGATGATAATAGGTTCCAATGGTATGTGGATTGATGGTAGATTATAGCTAGGTAGATAGTCATAAAGGTGATAGGTGAATCTCTGAAAGAGAAATAGATGGATGAGTATGTAGGAAAATGAATGGTAGAAAAATACATAGCATATACACAGGGCTAGAGCATGGCTATCAACATCTGGTATGTTTGCTTGAAAATGACCTTTGAGTTCATATAGATGAATGAGCCACTTTTAACAATGATTAAGTCAAAACTCATGGAAAGGTTGATAAATAAGAACAGGCATATAATGGCCATTTGTTTTTCTAGTATTGAATCTGTCTGCTTAAAATAGATTTCACAGTGTGCAAAAAGTCATTATAATGAGCAATAACAAATAAGCTAATTAATAAAAGAGAGATAGTCCCTATCCAACAAAACAATATGAAGACTTAATCTCCATGTTTTTAACTTATTTGGCTGTTATTGTTACATCATATGGACTATAAGAATTGCCCACATGAGGGTTAGAATTCTTCTGCATGTTATGAGTGACAGATCTCATTGACCACTCATCTTCTGGGTGTTTGCAACACATGAGAAGGTGACTAATTGAAGACCATCACACTGACTGTAGGCAAGCCTTTCAGTGCTTGATGCCATCTTCCAGGACTGTCCTGAAATGCTGTGGACTGAAACTGAAGTGTATTACAGAAGCTCACAAACTTTACACACAAACAGTATGATTTCACAGCATGGTTCAATGGTCATGAAATACATAGCAACAAACTAATAGACTCTTGAAAATTGTATTATTTGAACCTGTAACATTTTCAGAGGGAGAGTGCAAAGGACAGCCACGATGATGAGCCAAGGAAGACGTGTCAGAATGTCAGACTGTTGCAGCTTTGATGAGTGTCTGTTTCACAGACTGTATTCTTCTCTCTCAGAAAATTCCTGGTCTACCCCTACAATATCCAGAGCCTTGCCCTGCAAACTCATGCCATTGTTGGCTCAGAAACTCATGCCATTGTTGGCTCGGAAACTCATGCCATTGTTGGCTCGGATTAAGTTAGTATTATGCTATGAAACTTTTCATTATCTTTCAAAGCTCCGGGGGTTGTGGACAATAGAAAGAAACAGCTTAAAGTCATGGCCATTGCTACTGGCCATGCAGTATTTGGAGAAGAGTGCTTGAATCTAATTCTTGAGGTGTTTAAGCTCATGACTTACAGAAAGGACATTGTCACCAAAGTTAACACCGTGTTTTTGAAAGGGAAAGGTAAAACTGAAAATCGTATCCAAGAAATCACTGAGCAGTGACATCACAACCAATGAGTATGAAAAGGGAAAGCTTAATGAGCAATTGGCTAAACTTTCAGATGGATTACCCCTGCAGATGGCTGGAGAAACAAGTGATGCTGAGGTGGATGAGAAGAAAGAGTTACGGAAGCCCTCAGTGCTACAAGAGTAGCTATTGAGGAAGGTGTTGTTCTAGGAGGTGATTGCACTCAGCTTTGGTGCATCCTGCCTTGGATTCATTAAAGCCTGTTAAGGACGATCAGAAAATTGGCTTAGAAATTATTCAAAGAGCACTCGCGCTTCCTGCCCTGACTATTGCTAAGAATGCAGGTGTTGAAAGATCTTTGGTGGTTGAGAAAATTCTGCAAAGTTCCTCGGGAATTGATTATGATACTATGCCCAGAGATTGTGTGAACACTGTAGAAAAGGGAAGCATTGATCCAACAAAGGCTGTCAAAACAACTTTACTGATTGCTGCTGGGGTGGTCTCTCTGTTAACTACAGCAGAAGCTGTAGTGACAGGAATTCCTAAGGAAGACAAGGCCCCGGAATGAACACAATGGGTGGAATAGGAGGCGGCATGTTCTAACTTATAGAGCAATGCTTTACCCTTACCAGTGAACTGGGCAGGAAGCTCTAGATAGCTCCCCTACTAAAGCTTCAGAGAAGTTACTTGAAGAAAATGGCTGAAGAAAGGGCTGGCTAATCACTATACCCGTCAGTTACTGGTTTCAGATGCCACTATATAATGGTTTAATGCTGTCGCTGTCCATGCCTACAGATAATTTGTTTTATATTTTTGCATAGATATTTAGACATTCCTGATACTTGTGCCAGTGTCCTGTTTTCAGCTGAAATCACTGAGACATTTCTGCTCATCGGTTACAGTTAGGGCTATAGTACTTGCCATCACCAGATCAGAAGCAACATTCTGTGGAGCATAAGAATGATTGTGCAGAGAACTCATTGCAGAAATCAAGCTGCTGATATAGAGCCTTCACCCCTACATTCTAGTGTCTTTGTTATAGGAAGGTACTCTGCATGCTATCAAAAGAGAAACTTAAACACCAAGCCAGCCACAGACCCTTTCATCTACAGTGCTGTCCTGCCTGCAAGATATGCTAGGACAATGGCAGCACAAAGCTTGTAGGAGGAGCCAACCAATATCTGATTTGGCTTAAGCCCTCCACAAGATGGAACCCATTCCCAAACTGCTTACGAGCCTAAGAACCGGAGACTAGATAGCCCTAGGGACCTAGGGTAAAATTGAACACTACTAGTGTAAAAACGTGTAGCAATAAAATGACTCCTAATGACATGGTGCTATAGTCATAGATCGGGCCATACTCAGCTATCATTAGAGATGCTTCCTCTTACACCAAATGGGAAAAATATATAGAGATTCACAGCCAGACATTATGCAAAGAGTGAGATACCTTGGAACACCAAGCCCTAAATCGGTTGTCTCTGTCAAATCGCTCCCCTCAGGGATCAGGGAACCCCATAGCAGAGGAGGAAATAGTGCAAGAGAAAGACGTCATGGAATACACCAAGAAAACAAGGCCCTCTAAATCAGCCTGAGCAAAGCTTACGGGAACTTACAGAGACCGAAGCGGCATGCACAGGGCCTGCTTGGGTCTGCACTAGGTCCCCTGTGCTTAATTTATGGGTTCCAGTTCAGTGTTTCTATGGGATTCTGGAGTGAGGGAATGAGTGGGTCTCTGGTATGTGTGCCTCCTTCCGGACTCCTTTTCTTCTGTTTGCTTGTCTTGTACAAATTCGATGTGATAGTTTTTGTTTTATCTTATTATATTTTTATTTTGTTATGTTTTGTTATTATCCCTTAGAAGCCTGATTGTTTTCTAATGAAAGACAAAAATGGAATGGATCCAGATGGGAAGGGAGGTGGGAAGGCATTGGGAGGAATAGAGGGAGGGAAAACTATAATCAGGATATATTATGTGAGGAAAAAATAACTAATTTCAGCACAAGGGGGAAAATAATAATTGTGTACAAAGTATAGTAGTATCAAATTATATGACAACCTTCGTGTTATAAAATTTTGCTTAAGTTTAAAAATATATCACTATTTGCACAGAGTTCAGTCTGTATCCAATATGAAGCTCCAGTGTTCTACAATAGCTAATCACATGTTTGTTGTTATCATTAGCATGCTAACTGTTCATATCCACTGTAATATGTAGACAGGGGATACACACACTATGGATTGATCACGTTCATCCACCCTTCTTCCTCCCTCCAGATGACCTGATCCATTCTCATTCTCTAGTAATCCATACTCTACTTCAATCCTGAGTTCTTTTTTGAAAGTTTTCATATAGGAGAAAGAACATACAGCAGCTATCCTGTGTCCTTTTCATTTGGGTTAACACAATGTATTCTGGTTACATCCATTTTGTTATGACTTACATGATTCTTTCCTTTATTGCTGAATGATACTCATCTATGTGTATATAAGATATTTTCTATGTCCATTCACCCATTGGTGGGATGTTGCCAAATCTTGACAATTGTACACTGTACCATAAGAGCACTATTGTGCATTTATTGCTCTTGCTTGCTGATGTCATATCCTTTAGGGATATATCCTGGAATGCTCTAGCTGAACCATGTGATAAACCTACATTTAGTTTTCCTTATGACCTTTACTATTACTTGTATATAGACATTTTTTGTTCTCCACATTCTTACCTGTATTTTTATAATTGCCACTTTACTGGAACAAGCTAGGACATCATAGTTTTGATTTGCATTCCTCAGATAGCTAACAATATCGAGTATTTTTGTTACATTTATTGGACATTTGTATTTCTTTTTAAAATGTCTTTTTCCACAACCTGCATAGTTTTAATTGTACCTTTTAGATGTTATATATTTAGTAAATAGGAACAACATTATTTTACAATAAATAATGAGAGAAAATGATTCAATATGGCACCAGAAACTTTTTTAAATTTTTATTTTTAAATCAAAATACAATTACATCTTTTCTTTCTCTTTCTTTTTCTCCTGAGCCCTCTCATGTCCCTCACTCCCTCCCCCTCAGAGTTCATAGCTTTTTTTCTTCAGTTGCTACTGTATACACACACACACACACACACACACACACACACACACACACTACACTACACCTGGTGATGCAATTGATGAGTCCATTTAGTGTTGATTGTAAATATGATTTTAGGAGTGATCACTTTGTACTGAATAGCTATTTATGGGCTCACCCCTGGGGAAAACTAATTCTCCCTCTTTCAGTATTCTTCAGTTGCCTGTAGTTCTTTGTCTATTAATGAGACCCCATATGATTTCCCTTTTGTGTTAGCTTGCCTATTGGTGTTCTACTTGTTCAAGTCTTGTTTATGGGGCCATGTAGTTGAGGTATGATGAGCGTAGCTCCCCTGCCATTTCTAGGAGACACAATCTTACAGCAGGCTTCCTGGTTTCCTCTTACTATCTTTCCACACCTCTTCTGCAATGTGCCCTGATCCTTAGGTGCAGGAGTTGTGCTGCAGGTGTATCCAGTAGGGCTGGAGATGTCAATAATCAGTTGTTCTCTACACTCTGACCAGTCCTGGTTATATCTCTTGGAGCTTACCGAAAGAAGCTTCTTTGGTGTGGATGAGAGCTATACTCATCTGTAGGTATAAGAACTAAGTATTTAAAATGTTGTTAAGAATTATGTTCGTTTAGTGAAGTGGCAGTAGTAGGTTCTCCTCTTATAGCTCATTAGTTCTGGGTAATTGGCTAAGGTTCTAGTGCCAAGCATAACCCACCCACCACTTTTGCGCAGGCCTTCATTCTATTTAGACAGCTGTTGGTGACCACCAAGACATGAGTGCCACTATTGTAACTTTAGACCAGTAAGCTTTTTTGTTCAAAAAGCAACAAAATGACAAACACTGTCTTCATCTAAGCCTTTGGTCACTCTTAAAAGTTTCTCTTGAACTTTTGGTGTATTCTGCACATTAGCTCTCTATTATGACTAGCTGGATGTGTTTATCTGTTCTATGACTGTCTTAAAAGTTTCTCTTGAACTTTTGGTGTATTCTGCATATTAGCTCTCTATTATGACTAGCTGGATGTGTTTATATGTTCTGTGACTGTCTCTTCACTGGTGACAGTTTCCTTTCCTCAATCACATCTCTTACAAGCAGTCTCTCACAGGAACAGGAGTAGTTGGGCAGCTTTAGAAAACAGTCACAGCGTTCCTGAAGTCAGCACAGTACCCGAGGTTTCCAGGGGAGAACAGGTTAGGTGCAGGTTGGTGCTGGGAGAACTGATAAAAATTCTCTCAGCAGCCAGCAACCAGGAGCTTGAAGCTTTCAAGCTAGCAGGAAACTCTGAGTTTACATTGACCGTCTTTGCATTTGACGCTTTTCAGCTCAAAGTCCCTGCCCAAGGTTTATAGAAGCCTGACGTTTGAAGGCTTTCATTGCACTTAGGATCCTCTATGAACATTAAATTTATGCAGAAATCAGATCTATCCTCCGATGCGTACTTCTCTCCAGCACCCCAGCCTCCTGGGTGATTAAGCTCCCCACTGATTGCTCTTGCTTTTAAGAGCTCATTTGCAACTTTTGCTTTGGACCATTGTTTATTAAGTAGAGAGACAATCTTCACCCCAGAGTTTCCTTGGAAGGGGAAAAGAACAACCCCACACCTGCCTGTGCTGTGTGCTGTAAGCAACTGTGGATGCATTTTGAATAGAGATTTCTGAGCAGGACCCAGAAGAATGATAAAAAGAAGACACACTGAGAGATATGAGCTAAAAAATTTGGACTATTTAAGGCCATTGTTTTAGGCCTAGTGGTTTCACAATAACATAATAAATAAAGGAAATGAAAAAGGTAGAGAGCTTGTAATTTTTTTTTAGAGTTCTGTTCACGGTGTTGGCAAAAGTCCAATGGCCAAACCAGATCTGGCAGAAGCTGGGGTTCCAAGCCTTCAAATAGGCTGGTGAATGCTCTTTGCTTCCAAGTCTGCTACGGATTCTAAGTCAGCCTGCTTATTGTCATCACACAGGCCCACCTTCTCTGAACCACTGCTGTCCAGTCTGCTGTGCTGGGCTACAGTTCGTAGGATAATGTGGAAGACCTTATCTGAGTCAGCCTTTGTGTGATAGTCTCAGGGAACATAAAGTTGTGTCAACAGTGCCTTTAGCTCACTTGAAGGGATGACACTGAGAAAGACCACCAGCAATGGAACATTTAAACAAGCTCTATAATTCATCCACAGCTGAGTGAATGAATCAGGGAACCAACTACAGGGGTATCGTTGTTCTGTGGCCTCAACACCCTCACAGTTCTAGAGGAATCAGTGCCTGCCAACTCTGGAACCCAGATACAGCAAAGCTTGGATACCATTGATTACCACAGTACTTTTATTCTAAGATGATTTAAAAAAATAAGATGCATTTCACATAATCACAATAGTGGCAAAGAGGAAGTGATCACAACAGCCTCATTTCTCTCTATCCCTGTCTCTGTCTATCTGCCTGTCTGTTTCTCTCTCTCTCTCTCTCTCTCTCTCTCTCTCTCTCTCTCTCTCTCTCTCTCTCTGTGTGTGTGTGTGTGTGTGTGTGTGTGTGTGTGTGTGTGATTGAGTTATGGCACTAGTGTAGAGGTCTGAGGACAACTTTGGATGTCTAACTTCATATTCCACTCTGTTTAAGCCAAGGTCTTGCTATTTGCCAGTGCCAGGGATCTTCCTGTCTCTGCCTTCTGTCTTGCTGTAGTTCTGGAATTACAGGCATGTGCTATTCCACTTATCTTTATGTGAGTTCAGGAGAACCAAACTTACATCCTAATACTTGCTTGGGAAATGCTCCATCCACTCAGCTGCCTCTCCAGCCCCAAGACTACAGGTATCCTCTTTCCAAAACTAATCTTTGGGCTTGGGAATGGGTTAAAGCTCTTGCCTCATAACCATAATCAAATTCCCTAAACCAAGTAAAAGCCAGACAGATGGGTACGGCAGGCACCTGGGATCCCAGCCGGTAGAGGTGGTTGGTAATGGAGATCTCCAGAGTACACTGGCTGCCAGACTAGCTGAAACAAGAATCTCTGTTTTAGCAGGAGGCCTGAATTAATGTATAAGGTGGAGAGCAACTGAGGAAGACACCCAATGGTAACCACAGGCACACACACACACACACACACACACACACACACACACATACACACACACACGCACACACACACACATTTACACACATGCACAAAGTTTATATTCATGCATATTTGCTTACACATATGCACACATATTCGTATACTTGCACATGTGTTTACACACATACATACACACATGCAGACATCCACATGCTTACACACATGCATGCATGCTTACACACATGTCATACATGCTTACTTGCTTACTTATATGCACACATATTACACACATACACGTATGTTTACATGCATGCACACATGTTGAAATGCTTTGCCTGGTCCTAATGACCATGATATCATCATTCCTTCCATGTTTGACTTTGTTTACCCTAAAGCTCCACGGGAGTCTAAAATAACAGGTTTATATTATAGATAGAGAGACTCAATTGGCTTTCTAGTCAGGGGTGAACGTGTTTAATGACTATCACAATCTTCAGTGATGAATGACCGAGGAATTGTGCGGAACTCTTCCGAGATGTCTAATATCCAAGGTTCACAAAAATACTCCAGATGGTGCTCCATGGCCCTCTTGAAACTAACCCTTGTGCCCAACACGAGGGTCAGGCTTGGACTTGTCTGCAGCAAAGAGAAAGAAGACATCCATGTTATACTGACATGGAACAGCAAGCCCTAGGATGGTTAGACTTCCCTGCTGTTCAGTCTCAGGCACTGGCAGTCCTGCTGTGGGGAGGACAGCACTCCACAGGGAAGGGAGGTGAGGGAAAGTGATTGAGAAGCCAGTGTGCTGCTGCTTGCTTGCTGCCTCTTCTTGTTATTTTCCCCGGGAGGAAGGGGAAGGTGCAGAATCACGCTACTGAATGCACACATGCCAACTCTAGTCCTTGCTTCAAAACTCATTATGGAAGATGCATGAATTGTGGTCACCAGGGTGGCATGAAACCCCTAAACAACTTCTGCCACCCAGAGACAGCTGTTTCCACATTTCTGTCTTCTTGCTTTCTTTACATTCCTATTTTGTGGCAACACATATTTATGCTACAGGCTCTGACATACAACTTGCGTTTTCCTTTTGAAAAAAATCATTTGACAATTTTAGTTCACTGAGTTTTATAACAATATATTTTTAAATTAATCTAAGAATTTAAATGACTTGTTAAATTAACAGTGTAATAAAAAGAATTCCAATCTGCAAAATCATTATTTCTTAATGAAGAATTTACTACTGGATGTTTAATTTGTCAGAAGAACTTAGAAAGCTGTCACATTGTACATTACACACACCAATTAGTATCTTCTTAAATTCTTAGAGGTGAAACTCGTAGTTCATAGGATTTTATTACCAAATTCTTTAAATGACTCTGGAATTTGATTCCTAACAGCAAAGTGTAAACTTCACCCTTATTTCATATCTGTGTGAGTAGTGAGCATTTAACAAAATGCTTGCCATGTTTATAGAGAAAAATATAATCATATTTTACTTGAGCAGTGTTTTTTATAGTTATTAAAGCTAATTCAAATTTACTCAGTTTGCCTAGTTTCTGAAAGAGAAGGTGCCATGTTAAAAGTTTTCACACAGCAGCAAACCTCAGCACGTGACCTGGCGAGATGACTGGGCATTAGTGCGCAGGTCCGTCCATGTTGGGGGAGGGGGGTCTCAGTGCCCTCCACACCTGGATTCACTGCCACCCCCTTTCTTGGGCCACAGATAGAACCCTCGAAGTTCTGAGCAATCTTGTAAGCGGTCTCTTGGGCTTACTGAGTGCTGCGCCTCTGTTTAAAGACTATTGTCACACTTCATTGCTAGAACCATCTTTGCCTAGGAGACAAACAGCACTCAAAAGTGAAGCTTACAAAAAGATGCTGAGTTTCTGGAAAATACCCTCTCCTTGTAAAGTCTCAAAATCTAACGGAGCGCTTGCCACAGCCAGTTCTCAGGCACTAGACTTAACGTCCTCCACTACATCTGTTTGCACAGGGTAGAGGATAGGGCAGGCTGCAGCGGACTCACCAGTTCCCTAAACAGCAGAGAGATGACTGGAAGGTCATAGAGGCAATGCCTCTATGGGTGGAGGCTTGCAAACGCTCCCTCAGACAGCCAGCCTTGGAATTGCAACTCCGGGTTCCTGGAAATGTCATCTGCTCATCCAAGTTCTAAGCAAGTGCAGCTGATAAACTTCCATACTGGGAGATTTTGTGTCCATAACCCTGCCTGCGGACACAGGCCATCGGCATCTTCAGAACAGCCCACCTGGATTAACAAAATGACTTCCCTGCAGCATTGCTGAACTTCCCAGCTCAGTCTCCCTCAGGCCATGGCTCCCAGAGAGCTAGGTCATCTTGCTGGATGTTCAAGGACTCAGGATCATCCTGGTATTAGTTGAGTCAGGGTATGGTTCTGAGCCCTACAAGTAAATCCAATGCCTAAGAAAGTTTGAGAGCTGTTGCTGCCTCTCAATATCTCATTGAATCCTCGGGAAACAGAGAACTGTTAATGGGTATCAGTGCTCTGCAAGAGAGTACAGGTACTTAGTATCCATCAACATCTGTATCGAAAGTCTTTTGATAGTCTCTATGTATTTTATGTTATTTATCTAGTCTTTGAGGATTTGATATATGTATTTTTCTCATATCCACCCTCCTCCACTCACACAAAGTTTTCCCACACCCGCTCCCATCTCTCTCTCCCAATTTCATATCTCTTTTCTTCATAACCCAATGAATTCATGTAGTGCTTCCCATACGGGCACATATATAGTACCTTCCATTGGAATGTGGGCAAAGTGTGAGAGGCCACATCCTTGAAGAAAACCAACTATTTCATCTCCAGCAGCCATCAACTGTCAATAACTCTTCCTATGGGGGCAGGACCACCATCCCCTCTTCCATTCATGTTGAAATGCTGAGTGGCTTTATCTTATGCAGTCTCCTCCAGTTGCCCGGCCACATCTAGAAGGTAGTTTTATCCCTGTCCTCCCAAACATCTGGCTTTTTAAGACCTTTCTTCCCTCTCTTCAGAGTTGTTCCCTGAGCTTTGGGATGAAAGGGTGACACAAACGTCCCATTTGTGGCTGAGTGCACCTCAGTCACTTAGTTTCTGCATTTTGACTAGTGAGTCTCTGCGGCAACTACCATTCACTGTCATAAGAAGCTTTGATGGGCTACCACTGCAGTAATCTATGGATATGAACTTACATGTTTAAAAGGCAGCTTTGACGTTGTGTGCATTTAGCAAACCAACAATATAGGCTTTACTGATGGTCTTTTATTTTTATTTTATTTTATTTATTTATTTTTGGTTTTTCGAGACAGAGTTTCTCTGTGTAGTTTTGGTGCCTGTCCTGGATCTTGCTCTGTAGAACAGGCTGGCCTTGAACTTACAGAGATCCTCCTGGCTCTGCTTCCCAAGTTCTGGGATTAAAGGTGTGCGCCATCTCTGCCTGGCCACTAATGGTCTTTTAAATCACACTTCAGCATCTGTTTCTTCTGTACCAAAAGGGCACTAAAAAGTACATAACTTCTTTAGATTGAGGATTAAAAGAAAATCTACTTCTATGGGAAGTACCAATACCAGTTGAGCTCTTTCAGAATCAACCTAAATTTTCATTATTGATAAAAGTTATACCTTTCCTAAACCAACTTGATTGATATCAATCCCCTTACCACATCTAGGAAGGGGAGTCAGCAGTGTCCACATCTGGGAAGAGGAGTCAACAGTCTCCACATCCAGGAAGGGGGGTCAATTGCCAACAATGAAGGAATTCTCTTTCCACTCTAAGCTGACTATATAGTAATGGAAGTTGACTTTCTGTTGCTAATTTCTCATATTTTCAGAAACATTAATTTGTAATTAAGTTTTGGACATGTTTAAAGTATACCATTTGGTTTACAATTCAAAACAAGCTGCAAATAAATTTTTTTATCTTTGTACTGCATTAATTTAAAATGATTCAGTAGTTAGGTTCAAAGAGACTTGCAGATTGGCAATAACCTTTTGTTAGTTGCCATGTATTTATAGAGCATGCTCTTCCTAACCAAGCAACAAACTCTACCTGGTTATCTCTTTCTAAATTTTCTCTATCTACATTCTCAGTGAATTAAAATAACAATAAGTTAGCATGTATTGATAAATATAAATACCACAGCATATCCCTCAACAAGTTATAAAGACAGAGAGAAAGAAAAACAAACCAACAGATGACAGACAGATAGTATGTAGGGTGATACTAAAAGGTAGATTCTAGACAGACACACTCAGAATTTCTCAATGCTTGTTGGGCAGGGCATACTCACAGTGTGTCTGTGTAGACATGTAAATAGTTTAAGTCAGATGCTAGATATGCATTTATAGATTCCAAAGACCATGTCAGGTGAAGTTGATCTGATTGAGTTAATTCATTTGTGTTTACCACCAACTGGCAAAAAATTCTTAGTGCTGTTTAGATAAGCCCTAGGCTTGTGACCACTCTGTTTGTGAGTGCCCTGATTTGGGTTTTTATCAACACAGTCATCACAGACTCTCCTGTTCACATTTAATTCATGCAACACTTTTGTTTGAAACCTCATATTGATCAGTCATGTGCTGAATGGTGGATGTTAAGATACAGAAGGATACACCACAATTTGCTCAGCGTGATCAGAATCAATCCCATATTCTGAATTTCTTTGACGCTGTTCTTCTTCTATCCATGACTCTACTTATTGTATCATGAATTAGTGTAGTTTAGAAGGGAAGAGGGTTGAACCTTGAGCCAAAGTGTCTTCTTAGCATTCAATCTTAAGAAACTAGTAAATCACAAACTTTCTTCATGGATATACTAAGGCTATTCTAAGGGTTCTATGAGTTGGTAAACACACGGTTCTTGAAGAAGACTCTGGAAGACTTCAGGACTGTGACAATCATTGTTATTTTGTAGAGATGCCCTGTGGCAGGGTGACTCTGACATGTAGAAATAACCATGGGATGCTGAGCCCTGCTTCAGGAAGGACTCATGGTCTGTTTGCATCCTCAGCCATTAGGGGTCATATTGCTTTGTCACCTAAAAGGCCCCAGGAATTTCTCTTTCTAAGATGGAGATTATTTTGATTTTAAGGTGGACAGTTTGGAACAGATTTTGTAGTAAATCTGTATGACTATCTCAGGCAGGGTTGAGCTTTAGAGTTTTCCCTGCAGAGAAGACTAAGGCAACTTTTACCCGAATCCCCATATCATTTACATTTCTCCTAAAAGGCAGAAGGGCCTTCATTAAATTCTATGCAATCCCTTTCTTTTAGAAGCCATTTTCACAGTATACCTCCTAGGCCACCGTAAAGGTAAGAGCTCAGCAGGCAGACAGTGCACGAGCTCTAACTTATGCAGCTTGAAAGAGAACGCCTCTGCTCTCTACAAAGCAGTGAGATCCATCCATCCCAGCATCCACTTTCACGCATGGCAGGAAGCCCCACTTCCACTCCTGACAAGTCCATCTCAAACAGCTCAAACTGTGATGAAGAGAAGCTATTATGGGGTGAGTCTGATGAGGAGACAGCTGCAACAGGTGGCCAGGCAGAACCTGGAAATGGGCCGTTGTTTATGTCTTCCAATGCAGGACATCTGAATTTCAAATTGTGCCCACTCCAAGGCAACCTAGAAGGACAGAATATAGTTGTTTTTTTTTTTTTTTAAGTAAGCAGAGAATGAAGATTTCTAGCAAATCTACATTCCTTCCTCACCCTTCTCCCCAAGAGGCCCCCTGCCTGAATGGCTGCTTTCCTCCAAGTGCTGTGAGGTGTCAATCCACTGCAATTTCAAAAGCTGGGCACTCACAACCAGCCTGTGGAAATGGAGCTGTCAGCACTGAAAATTGAGACACTTTGGTAGGAATTATATAACAAAGTGGGCGAATGCACGCGCCGCTCTCCGTAGGTCCGTGTTTGATAATGTTATTCATACAGTCTTCCCTTCACACCAGCTGCAAACTCATTTTGAAAAACAATTGTCAATATGTGTAGGACTGCTGGGACTAACCCTGCAGTTAGGATTGCTGGGACTAACCCTGCTGGCAAGAGCTAAGATTGACATGGACTCTTTCTAGCTGCTTCCTTCTGAGCCGTCTACTCTTAAAGTGCTTGTACGTTAGAGAACTTTTTCTTCTTCTCTGAAAGCAAAGGGCATCTTGAAGCTCATCCTTTATGCTTGGGATGTCCTATCGAGGGTATTATTTTGCTGTCCAGATGGGTTCCATTTGTTCTTGAGAATGATGGATGGATGGGCATCCCAGTGGCGATGGTCCAGTAATAGATACCTTACTGCCTGAAGGTCAGAGTTGAGACCTCAAGCTCACTGAGCCCCTACTAGGTGACCATCATTGCTGTTGGTGCTTTGCCTTTTGCCTTCTGTTATCTACAACCCCAGAAGTACATTGCTCAGAGAACTCATTTCTTAACATAGAGGTTAAGAAGGCAATCTGGTAGTTGTTTAATCAAAGAGCCTATATGTGTCCACAGTCTCCAAGGTCTGCATAATTTCTAGATGTCTGCTGGTTTTCTGTCTATGTTGGATGCCTGAAGAATCTGGTTCTAATATCAATGAATGAGTCAGCAGTAATGGGATAGATTAATTTGCCAGCAAAAGTGAAGACAAGAAGGCAAAGCAAAGATTTCTTTTTCTATCTCCCTTCAATCTTGGCCACCAGAAGGTGCTGCCCACATTTGGGGTAGACCATCCTCCCACTTCAAGTAATGTGTTTGAGATCCTTGATCCTCCTGCCTCTACCTCCTAAGTGCTGAGATTGCTGGCATGCCATACCACAGCTGGCATAAGACCCACACCATTCCTGGTGTGTCCCTCCCCTCTGCCTATTGCTTTCAATCAGATATAAGCTCTCAGCTACCAATCCAGCACCATGCTTGCTTGCCTGCTGCCCTGCTCCCCACTGTGATGGTCATGGACCCACCATCTGAGACTGTGAACCTCAATTCAACTCTTCCTTCTAAAAGTTGCCTTGGTTGTGATGTTTCTTCACAGCAATAGAAAAGTAACTAAGACAGAAGTTGGTACCAGAACTGGGGTATTGCTGTCACAGGCCTGAGCATGCTAGGGTTTTTGAGGAATGTGGAAGACTTTGGGACTTTGGACTAGGAAAGTGGCTGAATGCTGTAAACAAGACTTCAAGGAAAGTCCTAGTAAGAGTTTGGAATACAATAGTGCTGAGAGCAATGTGGACTATAGAGGCCCAGGTCAAGAGACTCCAGGGGGGAATAATATTAGTTTCCAGGGTAAAGACAGTTCTTGTGATATTTTGGCAAAAACATGGGTGCTTTCCATTCTTGTCCAAAGAGTCTGTCTGGAGCTAAATTGTGAAGCTTTGGACTAATTTCATAGATTTTAAGAGGCAGAGAAGATTTCAAGACAGTTCAATATTGACGCTGTTGTGTGGTTATTAGAGATCACTGTTACCCAGATCTGCAATGAAAAAGAGCAAGCAGGGCAAAAGGAAATATCAATGTACAGTTTGAGAAGAAAAAGAACACAAGAAATTTCATGTTGGAGCCTTAGTTGGTCCTGAAAAAGATAAAGAAGAATGGAATAGAGGGAGTGGTACCCTCAGGGCAAGACCCAACCTAGTTAATCCTGTAACTTGTGAGAAGAAAAGGCCTCAAGGTATGACTTGTCCCTAAAGAGTGACAACAAATCAAAGCTTATGCCAATACAATTCCAGAAGGGTTCTGGTTCCAGGTTTCATCCTAAGCAGGCAGCAGAACGTGGCACCTTTGTTCATGTGGTTCTGGCTTTAGAGTCATGAAGGAAACATGAATAAAGGGGTTGTGGAATCATCCTCTGTGGTTAGGGAAAGCTGCTGAGGCCAGGCATATGTCAGGGATGTGCCTGCATGGAGGCCTAGAGAGGCCATTATGTGAAGCTGTGAAGGTGAAGCCTGGATTTTATTGGAGATGCCAAGATGTTGGAGATGCTTACAGCCACAGGATACCTGACAAGGAAAGCTGATAACAGGGAGTGGAACCAGCCCCAGAGAAAGAAGGATGTTGCAGTCAACAAAGCTGAAAGAACTGGGAGATCTGAAGAGCCCTTTGATATCAGATATGGAGATGCAGAGTTTGGAGTTTTCCCTGCTGGGTTTTGGTCTTGCTTTGGTCCAGTATTTCCTCACTACACCCTCTCTTCTCCCTTTCAGAATGGGAATATGTATTCTGTGACATTGTATGTTGAAACATGTAATTTGAGTTTTGCTTTTATAGGAGGTTACAATTAAGAGATTGCCTTGAGTCTCTGGAGAGATTTTGGACTTTGAAATAGTGTTGAGACTGTGGAAGACTATGAGGACTTTTGAAGTCAACTAAGTGAATTTTGCTTTATTATAGTGTACAAGCCTATGGAGGACCAGAGAGTGGAATGTGGTGGTTTGAATAAACCCCCAGAGGCTCATAGTATGAACACTTGGTCTCCAGTTGGTGGAACTGTTTGGGAACAATTAGAGGTGTGGCCTTTTGGAGGAGGTATGTCATTGGAGGAGGCTTAGAAGTTTCAAAAGCCCACAGAACATGGACAAGCCTCTCTGGAGGTAGGAGAGGAACAGAAAATGGACAAGCCTCTGTTTTTGACAGAGTGTGCAGGTGGCATTGGAAACAGAGACACAGAAGGCTGTGGAGGATGGAGACCTGTGAAGGTTGGAGAATGGAGAGTGATTGTCTTGTCACCTCATCCTACCTCCCCTCCCCCACTCAGGAACCCTTTGTGACAGGAAGATGGGAGCTCTGTGATGCGGGCCTGGGCCCAGCTGCCAACTCCCAGAGAGAACTCTCAGCGTTCAGTTGCCTGAGAGCAACAGTGAGATTCAGATGGAAAATTTTCTCTTCCTTCTGGAAAGTGTTGATACTGCATGGCTGACCCCCAGCTTCACTACTTGGGCAATGAACATGATCCTTGCCTTTGTGTGTGGGCTGGGGCTCTTCCACCTGTTATTGCCCCTCCTCCACCTTAACTCACTCTCACCTCCATCAGCAGAAAACACCACTGCCCAAAAGGTAAGAATGCCTTAGCCCCAAACTAACAGAGAATAGTTCCCTGTCTCTCCTTTTATAGGCCTCACTTTCCAAATCAAATAGGGAAGTGGTGGACAGGGGATCTCAGCCAAGAGCAGGACCCCATCCTCTTGAGAACTAGCAGGTAGGGCAGAAGGGAGAGTGGACTTCCAGATTTCTGCTCTCATACCACCTATACCTGGGACTCAGTGGTCAGGGACAGTGTTTCTGGGACAGTTAGGGACCTCTGAGAAAGGAAAAGTTCTAAGAACTTCTGGTTCCTATGTCTGCCTCTAACATACATGCTTATAGGGTCATTTGAGGTGATATGAAGGGGACAATGAACTCCAGGACATGAGTCTCCTCTGGTCTCAGGGGGTGACTGCTGGTAGTTCAGAGCTGAGCCTCTGGTCCCTGATCAGAAGAACACTGACCATAGTGGTGGATGTCACAGAGACAGTCCCCATTTGTCTTTTCCAAGAGAAAAAAACCCACATATTTGCCCACATTATAGATAAGTGAATGGGGCTGCAGGTGCTGTCTGTCTCTGTCAGGTGGTGAAGAGGGAACACAGCAAGGTCAGGAAGAAAATCAGGACCACGAAAGGTAGGCTACTTCCTTCTTCTGGTGAGATGACTTCATCCCTCACATCATCTCCCCTGGCCCACCCCCAGTGATAACACCAAATGAGTTACAGAACCCCTGAGGAGGCAGCTCCTGGGAAGACACTTCCCAGGTTCTGTACTCAGAATGAAGCTAGGGACGGCCAGGATTGGGTGCTGCCTGGTGAGGGATGGTGTGGGAAGAAGTGGTGCCATGCTGCCTGGATTTGGAGGCACATTGGTTGTTATACCTCTCTGAGACATTTTCCTCTTTCAGAACACTGGTCCTTCCTTCCCCTCCACAGGGAAATTACAAAGCCTGTTTAGGTCATGAGAAGTAGACGTGCCTGGTTCATGGCATAGTCCTGCTCTGAATGTGCCTTGCTCACGGATGCCTGAGCTCCGTTTTTTTTTTTTGTTGTTGTTGTTGTTTGTTTGTTTGTTTTTGTTTTTTGTTTGTTCTTACTGAAGGGGCATTTCATTCCATCTCTGGTAAGATACCAGGTCCCTGCTTTACCCACCATAACCCAGTCTCCATCTCCAGCTTACAGAGGCAGCAGGAAGAAACCAAAGGGGGACGAGGAACTGATTTCACTTGTGCACAGGTGAGCCATCTCCAGTTATTTCTGGCTCCTCACTCCTCTTGCCTATTATGTGATCAGCCCCGACCAGGGCATAAGGTTACCATGGGAATAGGGGCCCTCTGGGTGGGTGGGATATGAGTGCAGTCCTGGAGTTTAAGATAACAAGGTCTTGTAAAAAGCAGAGTGTGGAATAGTGGTTGTGATGGACTTTGAGGGTTCTTCCCTGCTCAGCTAGCCCAGCCTCCTGGCCCCATATACTGCTGACTGCAATCATATGTCCTGTCTTCCACAGGATGCTAGAGAGGCTTGTCAATACCATCAGCATTTGCCAGCTCTTAAGACAAGATGCCTCAGGTGAAGTGTCCAAACCAGAAGCTACCAAAGCCCACCTGCCACCTAGGCAGCCCACAGAGGAGTCTATGGCCACCAATTTGTCCCTAGAGGCTTCCTCCACTCCTCTCAAGGAACACCTGCTGCCCAAAGATTCTAAAATCTTGTCACATGTCCTGATGAATTTCCCAGCTTCTATTAAGTCACAGTCATCTGTGAGTGCCTCTCAGCCACCCGAGACCTTGACTCATGGAAGACGCCACTCACCACCACGGGCACCTTCCTACCCATCTCATCCTCCTGATCCTGTGGCTTGTTCTCCATCCATGCCAGATCCCAGCAAGAAGGCTCCTTGGTTTACTGTTAAACACTACTGACCTCACAGAGCACACCGCTGCGAGGTTGTCCTTCTCCCATCTCAACCATCCCAGGCCTTAACCACTCAAGCAGGCCTACTTCAACCACTTCAGTCTTTAACCATTTAAGTAGGCCTACCTCAACCACCCCAAACCTTAACCACTCAGTAAACCTACCTCAACCACCCCAGGCCTTAACTACTCAAACAGGCCTACCTCAACCATCCCAGGCCTTGACCACTCAAGCAGGCCTACCTAAAGCACCCCAGAACTTAACCACTCAAGCAGACCTACCTCAACTACTCCAGGCCCAGGCCTTGACCACTCAAGCAGGCCTACCTCAACTACTCCAGACCCAGGCCTTGACCACTCAAGCAGGTCTACCTCAACCACTCCAGGCCCAGGCCTTTACCATTCAAATAGGCCTTACTCAACCACCCCAGGCCTTGATCACTCAGGCCTACCTCAACCACTCCAGGCCTTGACAACTAAAGCAGGCCAATCTCAACCACCCCAGGCCTTAACCACTCAAGTAAGCCTATCTTAGACCCTTCCTGGTATTAGGTACCTGCCAAAACCTGATTCCACTCCAACTTGTCACATGGTGAGTCCTTGCAAGAACATCTTTCTCTCAGCCTTCAAGAGGTCTCATTCTGGACAGGCCCCATACACAGGCAGATAGAGGCCAGGGAGCCCTCTTTCATCAACCCTGATATCCAGGAGGTGCTGGAACTTTAGATTAATAATAAGGTTGAACTAAAAGTTTATAAAGTAAAAGGAAAAGAAAGATGTGACCATACCTTAGGCTGTATGGGCAGGATGCTGCAGTCCTTGAGCAGCAACTGGGCCACCATCCGAAACTGCGAATCAGAACAGTTTTCAGGTTCATCAGCAGTTCTTTTACCAGAAGGTCTTAGGCAATGATTTGCAGCAGAAATATAGCCAGCTTTTCTGGGGCCTTCCCTTTCTCCACAGTGAGTCCCTTGTGGCTACTGTCAACATAGCGGGGTCCCTATAGATCCCACCTCCATCTTATTCAATGGACTCTCTACTTACATCCCAATACAAGTTCAGACTAATGTACCTTCACAGCTCTTTTCTCCAAATCCTTTGCTTCATAACTTGGTCAAAGCCTAATCTTTGACTCCAAATATGTCGTGGTCCCAATCTCTACCAGTGGCTGGAATCCAAACCCAGGCCCATGACCCATCCTCTCTCCCAAAGCTACCATGACATTCACCTCAAATTTGGGATTATGGGGCTTCTTGCCCTATAGCTTCAAGATCCCAATTTATTGTTCCACCTGCTGCTCGACACCTAGAGTGCCACCTTTTGAAGAAGCTCCGAGAATGGAGTTATTTACTGGCCATGGTTAAAAAGTCACAGGAAGCCTTTAATCAACTTACTTCCAAAAGCTGGACCTCCCAGGGAAAGAGTTCTGTAGTCTACCTACCAGGAAAATTCATTAACCCCAAGCTCTAGGAGCAGCTGGAACAACACATAAAAAAGAGGTTCACACAACACCAGGGCCAATGGCCCTGAAAGGTCTAGCTATTGCTGGATCTGAAAAAGTGTCAGGACAAACTCCCAGGGATGAGTCAGGCGGAAGTTATTCATGGGACTTCATGGTCCTCAGCACTGGCAGATGAAAGCAGCCAGCATCCACAGAGTGTCTCATCACAGGGCAGAGAGATATCCCAACTATAGAAGGACCCATGCAAGGATCTGACAAACTGGGAAGAGCTCTGAAAGATCTATACAGAAGCCAGGAAGGTTCCCTAGGCAAAGTACTCAAGGCTGTCTCTGAGGTAGAGGTAGAATGTTGCCACATGAGACCCCTGAGAAATGATTTGTGAAGTGTTTCCCCGGTGGGAACAGGAAAGAAGCAGCTGGAAGGCACCCTGAAAAACCACTCAAGCAGCAAGTAGAAGCATACCAATGACAGGAAGGTGCCCATGGGCATTTGTCAGGGAATACGCATGGACCATGCATTGGTCCCTCCTGAAAACTCAAAGACAAATACAGAAACTTGGAAATAACCATCCTTGAACAATTCAATCACCTGCAAGAAAACTTCTAATGGGCCCTCTATGGTGATATTTTTCTTTTATACCAAAATGTTAATTGTATGTTAATAAATAAAGTTGCCTGGGGGTCAGAGTTATTAGCAAGCCATAGGAAAGCAGGGCAGTGGTGGTGTACGTTTGTGATCACAGCACTTGGTAGACAGAGCTAGGTAAGTCTCTGTGTGTTCAGAGATACAGCCAGCATTGGATACACATGCCTTTAATCTCATTACCAACCATAGAACACCTGGAGGTCTATACAGACAGGCCGTAATGAGGCAGTCCTGTGGTTGGGTTTACAACCAATGAGAAGGCAGAACAGAGACTATATAAAGACTTTAACACAGGAAGTACCAGCTCCTTCGGAGAGGTAGGACCACTGCAGGAGGAAGGGTAAGGTTTTGGCTCTTAGCTCTGACCTCTTGGCTTTCTTCTTTGCATTGGTTCTGTGTTTCTTATTTATAAGACGGTTGGTTACATCTACATTTGGCGCCCAACGTGACAAGAATCCATTAAAAACTGCTTGGCTTGGCTTGGCCGCAGGTCCGGTTTCCGGCCTGAGTGGCCCGGCTCCCTAGCTCGGGCCTAGGTCTGACTGACCCGCAGTTGTTGCTAATTGCTTAAAGCTAGTGTTACAAACAACTCAGGCCTGCCCTGCTGAACAGGACCCCTGCCTGTAAAGCTAAGGCTTGACTTGGCTCAAGCGGCACGGCTTTTTTGCTCGCTCTCTCTCTCTCTCCCTCTCTCTCTGGATTCACACCTCGAACACCAGGTGGCTGTTTTGAAATTCCCTCGAATTTCTACTGTTCTACGAAGACTTGGTAAGTCAATTAACATCTCTATTTAAAAGAGAATTTTTTTTCTACATTAAAAAAATGGGCTTTATGTGTACATTGGAAGAAAATTGGGCTTTGTTTGAAATTTTAGGCACTCTGACAATGAAACAACTATATGAGAATATTAATATTGATCGAATTATGCAGCTTATTACTTTTCTTATCCTCATTGTACTATTTAAAAAGAAAGTCAATTTAAGTGCCAGGATAACAGTCTCAGAAAAACCTGTTAAACCTGTAAAAATGAATTATAGAGAAATTCAAATTCAGACAGACGAAATTAACAGTGAAGTTGTTTCAAAATTGGATCATAAGGTTACAGAAAGAAAACCTGTTTTCACACAATCACCCTTAATTTATCCGGTAGCCATACAGCAGCTACCTGGTGAAGAGAATGAACAAAATGTTTGGATTCCAATTGAAATGTTAGACTTACGAAGATTTAAGGAGGCAATAGCATCTTATGGCATGCATTCTCCATATGTAAAACAAATGTTAAACACCTGGTCAACTTGTAATAGGATTATACCACAGGACTGGCGGAATCTAGCACAGGCTGTTCTTGAGCCTGGACAAAATCTTCAGTGGAAAATGTTGTTCAGCAACGAGGCTAGAAATATAGAAAGACAATGGAGGGATAATGGAATACAAGTCTGCCAGGATCAGATTATTGGAGAAGGCCAATATGCTACAGTACAAGCACAATGTTTATATGATGTCCAAATCCTAGTTCTATGTCGAACGGCAGCCTTAAATGCATGGGACAGAGTTGAGGAATCAGGAAAAAAAACTGAGTCATTTACAAAGGTTATACAGGGCCCAAAAGAATCTTTCACAAACTTTTTACAAAGATTGACTTCAGCAGTACAGAGAATGGTTCCGAATTTAGAGGCTAGTCAGATAATAATTGAATCTTTGGCCTTTGAGAATGCAAATGCAGCATGCAAAAGAATAATCAGGCCGTTAAAGGTAAGATCTGCACCTTTAGAAGATTGGATTAGAGAGACGATTAATGTTGAGGCTTATGATCAGGATGATATGTGGGTAGGAGAAGCAATGTCAAATGGTTTGAGAAATGTTAGATGTTTTGGATGTGGAAAGCAAGAACATTTAAAAAGGGACTGTAAACAGGTTATTCCTAGAAATGTTTCTTCAAAGAACACTGGCAATAGAATGCCCCTTCCTTCTGGAGTATGCAGAAGATGTGGTAAGGGAAAACACTGGACAAACAAGTGTAGATCAACAAGGGACAGACAGGGTAATCCTTTGCCTCGGGCTTCGGGAAACTCCCAGAGGGGCCTCAAGCAGGCCCCCACAGTAAATCCAGTTCAAACCTTTCCAGCAATTGTAGAAGAGGAAATCCCTGCTCTAAGCGATTAAATAACCAAATGCCTATTGGAATAAATCATGTTGGTCGGGATGATGAAACAGAATAGGAAATTCAGGAAAAAACATAAAGAAATTTTTTTGGCAAACTTCTATTAATGAACAAAGACCAAAACTGACAATAAAAATAAATGGTGTTTTGTTGTCTGGTCTGGTAGACACAGGTGCGGACATTACCATAATTGCACCAGAATTTTGGCATCCAACTTGGCCTCTTCAAGAGGTAAACATTCAACTGTTAGGAATTGGGACATTATCT
>CABHPP010144324.1:31066-47030 GCA_902168425.1 Peromyscus attwateri | reverse complement strand
GGTTAAAAGCCACATTTTAGTATACACCCTATCAAGTGAAGCAGTAGTCTTCCCACGGCATCACCTGTCTTGCCCCTTGACCCCTTTGTTTAGAGCCAGCTTGAGAAATGGAAGAAGTTCTCATCAACTTAGTACTGAAATATCTTAGCACCTTTCTCAAATTGCCTCAGACTCCTAGCTTCAAAGTTACTTAGGCCATTGCAGCTCAGCCTTAGTCTCCAAGGTTCCTCTGCCCACTGAAGTTCTAGTCTGACTCAGTTGTTTCCTAATTAACCCCTTGTCTTACCCCATCTGAGATCAGCCTTCCTATGCTGACAGTAACGGTTTGGATATGGCAGTCTAAGAAGCCCATTAATGTGCTGTGGAATCTTGATGTCAGACACATGCATAATCCCTTTCTTGGTTGACCTAGAAGCTCATCTCTTCATCCAGACATTTTTTCCTCCTAATTTTTAATATAAATTTTGATAACTGTATCCAATTAAACCCTTTGTGTGAGGTCTGGTGGCTAATGTCTATAATCACAGCTCTGAGGAAGCAGAGGCAGAAGTATCTTTGCAAATTCAAGGTCACCATGGTCTAGATAGGGCATTCCGGTCCAGCCGGGGCTATTCAGGAAGATGTGTGGTATTTTGTTTATCTTCTGACAAATAAGGCTTGCCTGGAGATCAGAGAAGCAGAGCAGCGAGCCACCTCTTACCTCTCTGAATCCTCAGCTCCAATAGGGCGAGATCCTGTCTCTATGAAACCTCAGACTGAATGGGCAGGAGATCCTGTCTCTACCCACCTTATATTCCTGTCTGATTCCTGCTTCCTCCTACCAAGTAATGGGATCAAAGGTGTGTGCCACCACTGCCTGGTCTCTATGGTTAACTAGTGGCTAGCTCCGCCCTCTGATCTCCAGCAAGCTCCATTTGTCAGAACACAAACCAAATATACAACAGGAAGATCCTGTCTAAAAACAAAAAGCAGTAACTAAAATTTCTTTGCTATGTGGGAATTTTTTCTTATTTGTTTTAACCTTTAAAAGTGGTATTTGTGTGCTGGGCAGTGGTGGTGCACACCTCTAATCCCAGCACTCTGGAGGCAGAGGAAGGCAGATCTGAGTTTGAGGCCAGCCTGATTTTAATGGAGTAAGTTCCAGAACAGCCAAGGGTACACAGAGAAACCTGTCGTGGGGGGAAAAAAAAAGAAAGTGGTACTTGTGTGTGAGTGTGAGAGGGATGTCTGTGTGTGTGTTCTCACCAGTGGAGGCTGGAAGAGGGCATCCTATGCCCTGGAGCTGGAGTTAGAGGGGTTGTGAGCCAAATGTGGATGCTGGGAAACACCAGACATAGGGCCTCTGGAAAACAGAAAGCACTCATAACTGCCGAGCAGCCTCTCCTGCCCCATTTGGCCTGTCTTACATTTTCTTCCTTCCTGAGCATGTCATAACTTCTCAGTTTTGAGCATCCTACCTTATTATGTATGTGTTGTGTATGTCACGGCTACAGAGATGGCCTAGCAAGAGGGCTTGCTGCTCAAACGTGAAAGCTGAATCCAGACCCCAGTGCCCACTTAGAAAGCTGGCATGGCCACACACAGACCTGAAACCCTGTGCTGTGGAGAATCGAGACAAGAAGACGCCAGCGTCAGTGAGAAAGCCTACCTCGGGCATAACAGAGAGAGAGCGCGCTGGAGCCTCTTTTCTCTTCTGTAGATTAGGTGCTGCTTGTTGAAAGTATCGGTATGTTTGAGAGCCCTTCCTTAAAGGATAAAAATATAGCTGGACATGGCGGCACACGCCTTTAATCCCAGCACTTGGGAGGCAGAGGCAACTGGATCTCTATGAATTTGAGGTCAGCCTGGTCTACAAAGCAAATTCCAGGACAGCTAAGGCTACACAGAGAAACCCTGTCTCAGAAAACCACACACAAAAAAGAATACTGGGGCTAGAGGCTGCTCTCCTAGAGAACTTGCATTCAGGTCCCAGTACCCATTTGATGACTCACACCATTTGTAACTCCAGCTCCTTCTGGCTTCTGAGGGCACTACATACATGTGCTTCACAGATATACATGCAAACAAAGCACCCATACATACAAAATGATAATAGTAAAGGCCCAGTGTCATAGTACATGCCTTTAATCCCAACACTCTAAAGCACTCTGTGAGTTCAAGGCCACCTACCCTACAAAGAATCCCAGGCCAGCCAGGGCTACACAGTGAGACCCTGTTTCAAAAGCACAATAATAAGAAACTAAAACTTTTAAAATTAAAAAAATGAATAAAAATGTTTAAGTAAAAGTGAAAAAAATCACAGTACTAGGGCTAGGGATGTATCTCGGTGATAGAGTGCTTGCTTACCTGTGCAAGGCTCTGGGTTCAGTCCCCAGCATCACAAGTATAAACAGACAAAAAAAGCACTTGAGAGCTAGGAAGTTGGCTCAGTGAGAACCAGACATAGCATATTTCTTAAATTGCAGCATCCAGGATACAGAGGCAGGTGCATCTCTATTGAATTCTACACCAGGCTGGTCTTTATAGCAAATTCTATGCCTTCCAGGGCTATACAGTAAGACTTTATCTCAATAAAATAAGTAAGAAGCTTCTATTTAGCTATGATGAGAAAGGGGATACCATGTCCCTTTTTTAAATTGAAAATATTTTTTCATACAATATATTCTGATCATGATTTCCCTCCCTTACCTCCTCCCAGATCTTCCCCACCTCTCTACACTTCCAATTCCATTCCTTCTTTCCCTCTTTCTCTAGAAAACAAACACGCCTTTAATACCAGCACTTGGGAGGCAGAGGCAGACAGATCTCAGTGAGATCGAAGCTAGCATGGTCTACATAGTGAATTCCAGGACAGCCAGAGCTACGTAGAGAGACACTGTCTCAAAAATACAAAAACAAAACAAAAAACCAGGCAAATAAACAAACTAGAATAAAACAAAAAGAACAAGAAACACACCAAGTCCATAAAAACACAAAATTGGAAACCACAGTATACAAGCAAAAGTCCAATATTTCCAAAAATACCATTGAGTTCATTTTTCGTAGGCCATGTACTTCTAGACACAGAGTCTGCCTGCCCTTAAATGTGGTTTGTATACCCAGTGAGACTTCATTGGAGAAGCTAATTTTTCTTTTGTGAGCAGTTGTCAACTGGAGATAGATTCTTAGAGATGGGAGCTGGTGTCCACCTCCCCTCTCAATGCTGGGACCTGTGCAGTCCCTGTGCATGCTGCCATAGTCTGTGAGTCCCTATGTTCCTCAGTCCCCTTGTGTCTAGTCATCTATCCCCTCTGGCTCTTAAAAACCTTTCGGCTTCCTCTCTTCCACATCCTTCACTGACCATGCCCATTTTATAAACAAAAAAGCTAATCTTGTCTTGCCCAGAGCCCTACAGTTTGAGTTTCCTACATAAGAATTAAAATTGTGGGGCTGGAGAGATCAGTGCTTAAGATCTCTTTCAGAGGACACAGCTTTAGTTCCCAGCAACCATCAGCAACTCCAGTTTCAGGGCATCTGGCGCCCTCTTCTGGCTTCCTCGGGCACTAAACTAATGTGCAGAGACATACATGGAGGCAAAACAACTGTACACATAAAATAAAAATAAATACAATTGTACTTGCTGTGGTTCTTCTTAGTACTTTAAAATAAGGAACAAAACCAAACTACTCTTCTTATCCCTTAGAGCAGTGGTTCTCAACCTTGTTACTGTTATGAATTGTAATGTAAATATATGATATGTAAAATGATATTCAGCCCCTGTAAAATGGTCTTTTAATACTCCCACCCCCACCCAAAGGGGCCACAACTCACAGGTTGAGAACCACTGCCTTAGAAATTTGGAGAAATGCACCACCAGGTGGCGGTGGTGGCGCACACCTTTAATCTTGGCACCTGGGAGGCAGAGGCAGGTGGATCTCTGTGAGTTTGAGGCCAGCCTGGTCTACAAAGGGAATTACAGGACAGCCAGGGCTGTTATACAGAGAAACCCTGCCCCCCTCCTCCCCCCAAAAAAAAGAAAATAAAAAGAAATTTGGGGAAATGGTAAATAACCAAACTTTTGAAACTTTTTGAAACAGGGTCTCCCTGGCTTGCCAGAAACTTACTATGTAGACCAAGCTGTTGTAGTCAGCGATCACCCTTACCTCGGTCTTCAGGATGAAAGATGTGCACTACCATACCCAGATCAAAATAGTCTTTTCAAAATAATGATCTCTTTGTTAATTTTTAAGTGTTTGGATGCTTGACGAAGATTCTTTGAAGTCTGCTTTTGGAATCACAGAGCATGGATCCCAGCAGTGACTACCATTTCCTCAACCACATTTTGTGGAGAAGAGTGAAACTCACCTTGGTTTCTGGCATCTTCGAGGGCGTGCTCCAGCATGTGGATCCTAACAAGATTGTTGTCCTAAAAAATGGTTGGGTTCTATGTGTCATTTTCTTCTGCCTCCTTAAGAGATTAGCAGCTGCGTGTGGGTGATGATTGTGGGCAGCATTAGTGGCTGGGAAAGTAGTGTTGTTCCTATTTTAAGAAAGGTATGAGAAAAATATTAGAATACTATTCCCTAGCAGAGCAGCATGGCTGCCTGTGTTGGGTGGTCCTCACTTGTGTACTCTCACTGACATTATAGTGGAAATTTTCTTTTTTATTAATTATTTGCTTAATGAATGTGAGTGTTTTGTCTGCATGTATGTCTGTGTGACACATGCATGCCTGGTGCCCTCCGAGGCCAGAAGAAGACATAGGACTCCCTGGAGTTACAGATGGTTGTGAATTGTTACATGGGTGTTGGGAATCAAACCCTGGTCCTCTGGAAGAGCATTCAGTGCTCTGAACTGCTGAGCCATCTCTCCAGCCCTGAGGGTGGTAGTTTTCAATATATAGTTTGAAAATTTGGAAACTTCTGTTAATTATTGTTTACATGAATATTGAAATTAATCTTGTTATTGAAAATGCTTTTGGTTTCAACAGAGGGGAAAAATCACAGATGTAAAGAATTAATTTATCTCAGACAAAAAGAAGTCCAGAAGTCAGGAATTCAGGGCCAGTCTCAACTACATAATGAGTTTGAAGCCAGCCTGGAATACGTGAGAACCTGTGTCAAAAGCCCAAACCAGGGCTGGGGATGTAGCTCAGTTGGTAGAGTTCTTGGCTAACACACAGAAAGCCTGAGGTTCAAACCCTAACCCTACGCAGGACAGGTGTAGTGGCACATGTCTTTTTTGTTGTTGTTTTGCAGCAGGGTTTTTATGTGTAGCTCTAGTCTGTCTTTAGACCAGGCTGGCCTCAAACTCATAGAGATCTGCCTGACTTTGCCTCCCAACTCCTGGGATTAAAGACATGGGCCACCACTGCTGGGCTGGCACATGTCTTTAATCCCAGCAGTTGGGAATTTTTTTTCTTTTTAGTTTCTTTTTTTTTTTCCCCTTTTGGCAGGGTCTCATTTTATAGCATTGGCTGCTCTAGAACTTGTTATGTAGACTAGGCTGGCCTCAATCTCACAGAGATCTGTCTCCCAAGTGCTGGGATTAAAGTCGTGTGCCCACCTGCAGGATTTTTTTAAAAAAAGATTTATTTATTTATTAAATATACAGTGTTTTGTCTGCATGTGTGCCTGTTGGCAAGAAGAGGGCACCAGATCTCATTACAGATGGTTGTGAGCCACCATGTGGTTGCTGGGAACTGAACTTAGGTCCTCTGGAAGAACAGCCAGTGCTCTTAACCACTGAGCCATCTCCACAGTCCAGAAAGAAGGAATTTTTATATAAAACTCGTATTTCAGTAATTTTAAGAGAGTTCACAGTTTCTTGCGGTTTTGGGGGAAATAGTATGTGTTATTAACTAGACACAGTTTTCTATCTGTGAAGATTCTTTTCTATCACAGTGAAGAACGTAGAGACAGGCCGGAGTGTCCCAGGAGTGAAAATGTTTTTTGGGCATGAGATTTTGAATGGTAAGTTTTATGTTCCCTAATCGCTAATTGGAATCTGCCATGGAAAACTTACTTCTCTGCCTCATTCAGGCATTTGAAAGAAAATAGGATTTGTCTTGTCTTTAGTACCGTATACATGAACTTGTTTTTTCTGCTTTCCACCCGTTTATAGTCTGCAATTGAGCACGGTGTGTGGGGTGGAGTGGCCGGTGGCTTTCCACTGGAAACTGTTGAAAATCTTCTGGTTGTTTTTCAGTGGAACTAATGGATGAAGCAGAACAAGGTGCATCGGGAGAAAAGGCATCTTCTGTTAGGTATTACGAGACAATTTCTTCACTATGAGGGTTTCCAAGTGAGCACAGTAGAGGAGACAGACTTAACTCTAGTCCACTAGCTGCTTACTTCTCAGATGGTCTAAGGAACTAAAAACAAGCAGGTCAGTGTGTCTGTCTCTAGATGGCACCTCAAGCAGTGGATGTGAGCAGTGTAGAAATGGGCTGCAGTCTTTGCTGTTAACGAGTAGGGAGATCTGTACATGGCATCGGTAACAAAGGACAAGTTCATCTGAATATGATTTTTTGTAAGGATAGCATAAATACAGAAAGAGCTGGAATGGAGAAAATGAAAGACGAAGACCTAACTGTGTGTGAGCCTGCTTCACCTGCACCAGAGGCACCAACCAGCTCTCTACTCAGTGACCTCAAATACTGCCCATTGGGTGAGTGCTGGACCTCTGAATTTGCTAGGCTCTTTTTATTGTGCCTCACAATAAAATTGTGAATTAAGGTAAGTATTATAAATTATGTGTTTAGTTGACATGGGAATGCATACTGTGTTCCAGGATTGGGGATGCTGCCCTCACTGAGCTCTGATACAAAAGATGCTAAAGAAGATGAATGAGTAGGAAATATGTGCCGTACTGCTCCTGTAAGCCCACCACTTAGAGGTAGAAGAGGATCAAGAGTTCAAGGATAGAATTGGCTACATAGCAAGTTTGAGGACAGCCTAGGGTATATGAGACCCTGTCTCAAAAAAGAAAAAATGTGTAAAATATATAGAATGCTAGTACTCTATTTCCACATGCTGAGAATAGCAGGACAGTAAGCTTGTGGATCACGTACTTTCTAAGTTTTCACGTGTCCAGGGCAGGTCTTGCTGAAGTAGTAACGTTAGCATAAAGGCCTAAAGAGGGAGGCATTGAGCTGTTTGGATGTCATGAGAAATGCCTCCCTTTTTTCTTTGTTTTGAGCCACAGTCTAGTCATAGATAGCCCTGGCTGCTGTGGTACTCCTTATGTACCCAGGTTGGCATCAGTTTCCCAAGTGGAAGGGTTAAAAACAAGCGCCACCACTCCAGGCTCTTGTTTTGAGACAGGATTTCAATATATAGCTCTGGATGTCCTGGAACTCACTCTGTAGACCAGGCTGGCCTTGAACTCAGATCCACCTGCCACCATGACCAATTTTTAAATTGGTTAGTTTTTGTTGTTTTGTGATAGGGTCTCTCTCCTGTAGCCCAGGATTCATTCTGTAGCTAGCAGGCTAGCCTCAAACTCAACAATCTTGCCTTGGGCCCTTATGAGACTGAGATTATAGGCATGAGATACAGCACATGCTGAGAGATGTATTTAAACTGAGAACAGAAAAATGTAAAGGCTCTAGAGGTAGGACTTGCCAAGATGTCGAAGCATCAGCAAGGAAATCATTACGTATGGAGCAGAAGAAGAAGGAATAGGTGAGGAGGTGGATTGATGGGTCACTGAGAAATTTATAGACCATTAAAGGGGCATAGGATTCTGAAGAGAGAAAGGAAGCAAAGTATTGAAGAGCTTTTTGGGTTTTGGTTTTTCATTTAAAAAAAAAAAAGTAGCCAGGAGGTGGTGGCACACACCTTTAATCCCAGGCAGAAGCAGGCAGATCTCTATGAGTTCGAGGCCAGCCTGGGCTACAGAGTGAGTTCCAGGAAAGGCTCCAAAGCCACACAGAGAAACCTTGTCTCAAAAAAATAAAAAATAAAAACAAAATTAGTTTTTGTGGTATACACCTTTAATCCCATTACTAAGAGACTGAGGCCAGCCTGGGCTACAGAGACCCTTTTTCAAAAAACCAAGCAACCAACAACACAAACACATCTAGACAGCTTTGTGAAAAAATTATAATTCTTTGTTTTTCATTATTCTATCTCACACTGTCGACCATGATAACCTGGAACTCAAGGCAATCCTCCTGCCACAGTCTCCCAAGTCTTAAGATAACAAACAAGGACCACCATGCCTGATCTTCCTTCTCAATGATATTTATTGAGTTTAATATATATAGTTTAATAATAATTTTATATATATATAAATAAATTAGTTTTTTTAAAACAGGGTTTTTTTCTGTAGTCCTGGCTGTCCTGGAACTTTATAGATCAGGCTGGCCTTGAACTCACAGAGATCCGCCTGCCTCTGCTTCCCAGGTGCTGGGATTAAAGGCGTGTGCCACCACTGCACAGCTTATGTGTTTAATTTTCAATTACATGTATTTGTGTGGGGGGATATATGTGTGTCATGACATGCATGTGGTGGTAGAGGGCCACCTTGAAGGAAGGGTTTCTCTCCTTCCACCATGTGCGTCCTGTATTGAACCGGCTCTGCAGTAAGTGCCTACACAATGAACCATCTCATTGGCTTGAAATATTTGAAGCCAATCAGGATAGTGCCCTCGACTCCAGTGGTAGCAGTACAGTAGGCAGGAAGCACTGTACTTCTAGATGTGTGTTGAAGGTGGAGCAGAATATCCTGACAAATTAGATAGATAGGGGTGTGCCAAGGATAACGTGGAATCAAAGATGATTTTAGGGGTTTGAACCTTAGCATCTGCAAGTATGAAGAGAGTTGTATAAACTAAGGTGAGAAGAACTTCATGAAGAAAAGGTTTTGGAGACCTGAACAGAAGTTCAGTGAATTAGACAGGGTTCTTTAGAGGAACAGAATCAGTAAAATTAGATAGATAGGTAGGTAGGTAGGCAGGCAGGCAGGCAGGCAGGCAGACAGACAGACAGACAGATAGATAGATAGATAGATGGAGACTAAATATGAATGAATTTCTTAAGTCAGTAACAACAGATAAGTCACACCTGAGAAGTTGAGAATCCGGTAGTTACTAGTTCCCTGAGGCTAAATGCTTCCCCAGTTGGAGTAGAACCATAATAACTGTGTCTCACTGGTTAGGGGACAACAGCTGTTAGTTACACAGGGCAGGGTGCCTCAGTAGTCCCTGTCTGGTGCCAGAAGCCCATAAGTTTCCTGGAAAGCCTCTGGTGCCCTACTCCTTAATGAAAGCTTGGAAATGCTGATTCTGATATCAGTGAAGGAAGCAGCAGCAGCAGCAGCGTAGATTAACTTGGCAGCAGGAGGAAGACCAAGCCAGCAAAAGACCAAATTACTCTCCCTTCTGACGTATGCTTTTATCTGGACTACTATCAGAAGATCCACCCACAATTGGGTGAGCCTTCCCCCGTCACTCAAGGCATAAGGACCATTGTTTGGTAAGATGCCCTACTCAGATTATTCTAATTTGTAGCAATCCATCCCCCCCCCCCCAGGGTTTCTCTGTGTAGCTTTGCGCCTTTCCTGGAACTCACTTTGTAGACCATGTTGGCCTCAAACTCACAGAGATCTGCCTGCCTCTGCCTCCCAAGTGCTGGGATTAAAGGCATTCGTCACCACTGCCTGGCTATTGTGGCAAGTTTACATTAAAACCAGCTATAACATTCAGTTTGGGTCAATTTAAGAATAAAGGCCAGGAATGCTGCCACTCAGGTGATATATTGCTGGGAAGATTGTAAGTGGAGGATAGCATGGGCTACATAGTGAAGCCCTGTCCCCAAAATAGAAAACGTAGCCTAGAGATGAGAAGTCTCATATGGAGAGAGAGCTTCAGGAATCAACCAATAGACAGTTTTTAAAACCTTGAGGCCAGCTGAAGTCACCAAAGAGAGCGTGTATAAATGCAAAAGAGGAGGAGGATTGTTGTTTTGTGGCACTACAGAGATTAGGAAATAAAGGATGTGTGTGTGTGTGTGTGTGTGTGTGTGTGTGTGTGTGTGTATGTACATCTATGAATGCATGTATGCACATCCTGGCTCTTGTGGAAGTCAGGGGACAATTTCAAAAGTTGCTTCTTGCCTTCCACCGTGTAGGCCCTGGGGATTGAATAAGTCACCTGCTCCCAAGCCTTTAAACTAACTGAACTATCTTGACAGGCTGTCTTAGTTTGGGTTTCTATTGCTGTGAAGAGACACCATGACCACGGCAACTCTTATAAAGGAAAACATTTAATTGAGGTGGCTTACAGTTTAGAGGTTCAGTCTGTTATCATCATGGTGGGGAGCATGGCAGCATGAAGGCAGACATTTTGATCAGAAGGCAACAGGAAGTGGACTGGGACACTGGGAGTAACTCAGGTCCTTTGGACAAACAGCAGAAACTCTTAACCATTCAGTAACTATTTGAATGAGTTTGAATGAGAATGCCCCAGTAGCTTCATGTGTTTGAGTACTTAGTCCCAGGGGAAGAACTGTTTGAACGATTAGGAGGTGTGGCCTTGTTGGAGGTGTGTCCCTGGCGTGGGCGTTAATGTTTCAGAAGCCCACCACCAGGCCCACTGTCTCTGCCTGCTGCCTGTGGATCAGAATGTAGAACTCTCAGCTCCGGCTCCAGCTCCATGCTTACTGTCATGTGCCCTGCCTGCCGTGATGATAATGGACGAGCCCTCTAAAACTGTAAACAAGCCTCCAGTTAATTCTTCCTTTTAGGAGAGTTTGGTTGGTCATGGTGTCTCTTCCAGCAGTAGAATAGTAACCATAACCAAGACGGCCACCAAAAAATAACTCTTAAGGTAGGGTCTAGGGATGTAACTCAGGATAAGATACTTTAATCATGTTAACAATGACCTGGGTTCCATCCCCATTATCATCAGATGGGTAAACTGTGGAAGTAGAGGCAGGAAGATCAGAAGTTCAAGGGCATCCTCAGCTACTTAATGAGTTCAAGGCTAGCCTGGACTGTGTGAGACCCTATCTCAAAAAAGACATCGTCGTCATCATCATCATCATAATAATAATAAAAGACTTAAAACTCCAACAGTGTGGGTGGGTATTATTCCTTTTCCAGGACTCATTTATTTTAAACTGTTACTTTTTGTTATGAAATACCTTTTTAAAGTGCTTGACTTGGGCAGGCAGGATGTGTCAGTGGGTAAAGGTGCTTGCTGGATGGTTTGCGTTCAATCCCCAGAACCCACATAAAGGTAGAAGGAGAGAACCCAATCTACAAAGTTGTTTTATGACCTCCACATTCATGTGAGCGTGTGCACACACACCCAACACACCATACATATGCATACATAATATAGATTAATCCCTACAGAAAGGCCTTAGTGTGTACTCAGTATGTAAACCTAGGAAGAGAGAATCAGTCCTGGATTATGACAGGAATGATAGACCATTCAGTTTGTAAGATTATCCTTGGTGGGACTGGTTTACTCTCAGTTGACAAAACAGGGTAGTAACTAGTACTCACCATGTTTGATGTGGGAGGACTGAACAGGTGATAAGGAGTATGTCTAAAATTAGCAAGAGGGCCATTCTCTTGTCAAGGAAGAGAGAGATACATTCAGTGCCATCCTTCTCTTGTAGAGGAAGAGGAGGTGACATACACAGTCATTGGTCAGTTCCAGCAGAAGTTTGGTGCTGCGGTAAGTACTGTCAGTCGTTTACAGTGTGGTCTCCTCTATGGATATCGTGTCTATGTCTGACAAATTGATTTTAAGACCTTTGATGTTTTCCCTATTAACAGTCTTTTGGTAGTTTTATTATTATTATTATTATTATTTATTTTTTTATTTTTATTTTTTGTTTATTCAAGACAGGGTTTCTCCGTGTAACTTTGGATCCTGTCCTGGAACTCACTCTGTAGACCAGGCTGGCCTCGAACTCACAGAGATCCACCTGGCTCTGCCTCCCGAGTGCTGGGACTAAAGGCATGCGCCACCACTGCCGGGCTTAAACAGGTTTTTAAAATGTTCTTTTTATGTGTATGAGTGTTTCATTTACATGTATGTCTATGCATCCCATTCACACAATGCCTATGGAGTCCAGAAGAGGTCAACAGATCCTCTGGGACTGGAGTTACAAATGGTTGTGAGCTGCCATGTGGGTGCTGGAAATCAAACCCAGATCCTCTGCAAGAAAGCCAGCATTCAACCACTGAACTATCTCTCCAGCCCCTTTGGTGGCTTTAAAATTTACTTTTATTTGTTTTATGTGTGTGTGTGTGTGTGTGTGTGTGTGTGTGTGTGTGTGCAGGCATGAGTGCCATAGCGAGTGTGTAGAGGTCAACAGACATCTTTCAGGAGTCAGTTCTCCCCTTGCACACTGTTTGAGGCAGGGTGTCTCTTGTTTCTGCTACTGTGCTGTGTCCAGGACAGCTGACCCAGAGCTTCTTGTCAGTTCTCCTGTCTCTGTCGCCCATCACCGGAAGAATGCTGGGGTTACAGATGTGCACTACTGCATTAGCCTTGTTATATCAAACTCAGGTCTTTAGGTCTGCTCAGTTAGTGCTAGCCCAGGGTAGCCCAGAACTAGCTCAGGTCATCAGGTTTGTATGGCAAGCACTTTTACCCACTGAGCCATCTCACCGGCCTTATTTACTTATTTTTGAGAAAGGCTCTAACAAATAGTCCATTCTAGCCTTGAACTCAGATGTATCTCCTACCTCAGCCCCTTAAGAGTAGGATTATAGGGATGTACGAAATTTGTATTACATTGTTAGATGAGCTGTATAGGTACAATATGTTGAACAAGAGTAGTATGGTCTAACATGTACAGTATGTTCTAACCAAAATAATCTTAAATTTGTGTCAATATACAAAAATCCATATCACTGTAAAATATTTAAAACTAGTAGTTGCTTTTTTAAAAGTAGATTCAATAATCTACCTTTTTTTTTCTGAGACAGGGTTTCTCTGTGTAATAATCTACCTTTTTATCCTATCATTTCTATGACATATATACAGTATAACAAAAAATTACCTCAAATTTGTATCAATACACAAAAATCCAAGCCAATGTAAAATATTTAAAACTAGTGTTGCTTTTTAGAAGTAGATTCAGTAATCTACCTTTTTATCCTATTTCTATATCCCCCCCTTTTTCTTTTTAGAATGAGATCCCTGAATCTAATCTCCTTTGTTCAGCTTTTTCCTCAACTTTACCAATAACAACTTGTAACCAACTCCCCTAAACGATGACAAATATCCATAACCCACTGAACGACCAAAAAAAAAAAAACAAAAAAAAAACTGCCCACCCCTCCTCTTGGGAATGTGGGCTTCATGTTCTTTAAAATACTTCCTGCTGTCTGGGGGAGACAGCATCTTTAGGGGACCCTGAAAAAAATTAGGATAATTGTCAAGTCTTGGGAGAGCTAGCTATACCATTTGTTGTCCAGTCTCTGTGTAATGGGAAAGTGCAGGGCTTGTCTCAAGTCCTGGCTAGTCTGTGATGCTGGACCATCTCAGCAGCCACCTTGAAATTGTCCTGAGCAGTTTGTAATCCAAAGCTGACCTTTGGGTGGTGTTTGTCAGCTTAGTGGCGTCACCATAGTCCAGGTGGAATCATTGTTGTGGGGCCCTATCCTCCTTTTAGAGACTTCAAAGGTTGCTATTAGGCATGGTCATGGTTCACTACAGAGAACTTAAACATTTTAAATGTCATATGCAGCAGATCTCAAAGAGGTTAAAGGACCATAATTTGTTATAAACATCTGGAGTACAAAAACTTAATTCCTAGTTACTTGATAGAGATTCAAACATGAAATCATGTTCAGGAAGCTAGATGAAGCCCTTTTTCTAGAATTAGTACTCTATATAACCATTAGGATCATGACAAAAAGTTTTTAAAAAAATCTTATAAATTTTGATATACTATTCATACCTTAAGAAAAGTTTTAGGGCTGGAGAGATGGCTCAGAGGTTAAGATCACCGACTATTCTTCCAGAGGTCCTGAGTTCAATTCCCAGCACTCCACTTGGGAGGAAGAAGCAGGAAGATCAGGAGTTCAAGGCCACCCTGGGCTACACAAGATTGAACCAGTCTAATAGAGAACCAGGGCGGTGGAGGCTCATGCCTTTAATCTCAGCACTAGAGAGGTGGAGACAGGAATATAAGGCAGGTAGAGATAGGATCTCGCCCATTCAGTCTGAGGATTCATAGAGACAGGACTCCTCCTGGTTTTTATTGTTAAGACTGATGCGAATCGAGCTTCATTAAGTGTGCCACCATGCCAGGCTGGCCAACCTTTTAGGGATAGCAACTGGACTTTTTTGTTTGTTTCTTTAGTTGGTTTTTGGTTTTTGTTTTGTTTTGTTTTTCGAGACAAGGTTTTTCTGTGTAGCCCTGGTTTTTCTGGAACTCACTCTGTAGATCAGGCTGGCCTCAAACTCAGGCCTGCCTCAGCCTCCCAAGTGCACCACCATGCTTGGCTAGCAATTTGATTTCCCCCCCCTTTTTTTTTTTTTTTTTTTTTAAAGTTTCTCGAGACAGGGTTTCTCTGTGTACCCACTATGGCTGTTCTGGATCTTGCCTCTGTAGACCAGGCTAGCCTCGAACTCATGGAGATCTGCCTGCCTCTGCCTCCCAAGTGCTGTGATTATAAGCGTATGCCACCACTGCCTGGCAGCAATTTGATTTTTGAGACAGGGGCTCATGTACCCCATGCAGCCTCTATCTTCTTATGTAGCTAAGGTTGATATTGAACTCCTGATCCTCCTGTCTCCACCTGGATTACAGGAGGACATCAACACACCCAGCTCCTGACTCCCATTTTCTAAGGACTACTCAGGATGGTGTTTAGGTATAATCTCAGTGATTTTGAAAAAAGGAAGTAACTGTCCTCATGTTCACAAATGGACTTCAGGAGAGTCACTGACATTTCTGTTGTATATAAACTTATAATTGGGGCTGCGTGGGTCATTTTAATTTGTTACTGATTCAGAGACAAAGTCTCCATAATTTTCTCAGCCTGTCCTCCAACGCAATCCTGCCCTAGCTTCCAAAGTAGCTAGGAAGACAGATGGACACCACCATGCCTGTCATATATATGTCTTTAAAGGGAGAGCTGACTTTTAGCAGGTTTTTTTTTTTCATTAGCATTTGAGGTCTGAGTGATTTATCTTCCAGTTATGTGTTTACACTTCTGCTAAAACTGAACTGAGGAGCAAATGTGTTCAGTGGTAATTTATATGTTTAAGTGAAAACTCTGGTTTATGTTAGTCAAAGTTGTAAATTTAAAAAGATGAAAAAAAAAATACCCAGAGGTGGTGGCGCACGCCTTCCCAGCACTTGGGAGGCAGAGGCAGGTGGACTCTGAGTTTGAGGTCAACTTGATCTACAGAGTGAGATCTGGGACAGCCAGGGCTGTTACATAGAGAAACCCTGACTTGGGGGAAGGAAAAACAACAAAAACATGATCCAGGAGCTGGGAAGATGCCTTAGTCAGCAAAATGGTTGCTATGCAAACATGAAGGCCTGAGTGTGGATCCCCAGCACCGAGGTAAAGGCAGGGAGCATGCACGTCTGTCCCCTCACTGCTGAGGAGGCAGAGACGGGCAGATTCCTGGAGCTAGTCCAACCAAATCAGTGAGTTCCGTGTTTAATGAGAACCTGTCTCAAATGTAAGATGGGAAGTGACTGAGGAAGACACCAAACATGGGTCTCTGTCCTCCAAATGAATGTGTGCACACATACTCATAAGTGAACATGTACACACACACACACACACACACACACGACCCAAGCTGGGTGTTTGGCACATTCTTATGATCCCAGTACTTGGGGAGTAGAAACAGAAGAACCAGGAGGATAAGACTAGCATGGACTAAGTGACTTAGTTGGAGACCAGCCTGAAGATATATATATGAAACCCTCTTGTTTGTCTGTCTATCTATCTATCTATCTATCTATCTATCTATCTATCTATCTATCTATCTATC
>CABHPP010144324.1:0-31056 GCA_902168425.1 Peromyscus attwateri | reverse complement strand
ATCTATCTATCTATCTATCTATCTATCTATCTATCTATCTATCTATCATCTATCTATTATTTTGAGTCAGGGTTTCTCTGTGTAGCCCCAGTGCTGGGATTAAAGGTGTGTTCCTTTTCTTAACAGATGCTCCACATCAAGAAGCAGAGTGTCTTGAGTGTGGCTGCAGAAGGAGCTAATGTGTGTCGCCATGGGAAACTCTGTTGGCTTCAGGTGAAAGATCTTTTCTAAACTGAAATGTTTTCTTTGGTTTTGTTTCTGGCATGGTCTTATGGAGCCTAGACTGGCCTTGAACTCACTTGTGTGTTTGCTAGCCTTTGAACCCTGTTCCTCCTATATCCACTTCCCAAAAGTTCAGTGTCTGTATATATATGTGTGATTATGCGATAAATCCACGGGAGTCTGGTTAAGGAGAATTAGGGAAATGTATTAGGGTAAATTGAGGAAATACACTCAGGAATACAGAATAGAGTAGACAGCTGAAGTCATCTGTAGACAAATTTCTTTTTATTTTTCTTTCTTTCTTTCTTTTCTTTTCTTTTTTCTTTTTTCGGTTTTTCGAGACAGGGTTTCTCTGTGTAGCTTTGCGCCTTTCCTGGATCTTGCTCTGTAGCCCAGGCTGGCCTCGAACTCACAAAGATCCGCCTGCCTCTGCCTCCCAAGTGCTGGGATTAAAGGCGTGCGCCACCACCGCCCGGCTTTGTAGACAAATTTCTAAGCGGTCTAATTAAATAAAAAACACAGAGCCAAAAATAGGGGTGAAAGCCTTAGAGATCAGTGAAATAGAAATAGCCACCCGCTAAACTTATCTCACTTGTCTCCCCAGACTTTTAATTGCCTTGCTCTTCTGCTCTCTCATCGGCTCTTAGCCCAGCTACCTCACTTCTTTGTCACTGCCTGTCTCTACAGACCTCCAGGTCTCTATGGTTGGCACTGGGATTAAAGGCCTGTGTCACCATGCTTGTCTGTGGCCTTGAACACACAGAGACCCTGCCTGCTAAGTGATAGGATTAATGGCGTGTGCTACCACTGCCTGACTTTTATGTTTACTTAAAATGGTTTGCTATTTCCTCTGATCTCCAGGCAAAGTTTATTTATTAACATACAAATAAGATATCACCACATTTGGGCACAAATAAAATATCACCACATTTCTCCTTTTTTCATCTAATAAAAATTAAAAAAATAAAAATGTTATAACTAATATAAGAAAAACTATATACAATAAGTACAATAACTATATACAATATATACAAGCAATAAATACATCAACAATGTCTAGTCCATTTGCATTGACAAATTCAGAGAAAATATTCCATTATCTATCCTATTTTGGTGAGTCCAAAATGTACCTAATTTACTTTCTATCCTATCTTGTATTACCAATAGAAAACTATCTTATGATGTCTTTCAAACTTATACACTTAACACCTCTTAGTGAGTTTCTTTTCTTAATTTCTTAACAAGGAAAATTGTTACTACAACTATCTAATCTTCAACTCCCTCAGAGACCTAAGAAGGAAATAATATTACCTAGTAAAACAGGAAGTGCAAACAAGCGACTTCAAAAAAAATGTGAGTTGACAGAAACAACCAGCTGCCTGAACAGTTACCTGAGGTTTTTCTGTATGTTGGGGCATCATCTTCGGCCTACAGGCTTAGCGTATCTGACAGACTCATTTGTGAAGTAGGATGTACACAAGGCCTACAGCTCGACCTCACATTCAGTGTGAGTATTCCATGTACCAGATAAACCTGAATTCTGCCAGTGTTCTGTCATGATTCAGGATTTTAAATTCTGAAAATTGAGGGTGTTTTTGGAATTCAGCTGTCCATTCTTCTCGGCTTGTAGGTGGTTTCATCTTGGCATCCCATTCTTCTCCACATCCCATTCTTCTCGGCTTGTGGGCGGCTTCATCTCCTTTATTAAATGTCATTCTACCATTGAGAGTTAGAGTCCATCAGCCTAGTTACTCTTTCAAGAATAACTGTTTCAGCTACTGTTCCACTGCACACCAGGAGCCATCGGTCCATTGCCTGTTCAGCTGCCTTCGAAGAAAGGGGCACTGTACTTTTTCTAGATTGCAAAGCCACTTCAGGGATGGTGCCATATTATCCTGGCCTCAAAGGACGCCTGTTGCTAAAGCCGCAACCACACTTGTTTTGGCAAGAATCGGTAGCCTTCTGTTTTGTGTCCTGTTTGTCCATTTTGGATAGGATACTGTCAGCAGTCAATGCGAGGGCACTTTGTTGCCCAGTGGCTAACTTTTACCACAATGAAAGTTAACTCCATATGCAGTTTCTTCAATGCCCATATCTTCTCTGAAGTAGATTGGTGCTGCCAGGAGCCAACATGTCTCATAGTCATAAAAAAAGAAAAAATTCTAAGTTATTAAAACATTTTAAATGCCATATTCTGTAGATCTCTGAAGGGTTTGAAGATGACCTGTCTATTGAATATATCTCTGCTTGACCTTTAAAACATACCTAGTATGACTACAAGTTCGATTGTAATGTCTAACTACTAGCTTTCATTTCTTTATATCCTAATAGTTGGTAATAACATTCAAGGATTAGCAAATTGCATTACATTGTTAAATGAACTGTATAAGTACAATATCCTGAACAAGATTAGAAATATATGTACAGCATTTTCTAACAGTATCAATCTCAATATATATATATATATATATATAATTTGTATACAAGATATAAAAATCCAATCCAATGTAAAGTATTTAAAACTAGTACTTGTTTTTTAAAAGTAGATTCAATAATCTACCTTTTTAATCTATATCATATCTATATCCTCTCTTTTCTTTTCAGAGTAGATTCAATAATCTACCCTTTATCCTATCATTTCTATATCTCAGCTAGCCATCTCAAAATTGTTCTGAGCAGTTTGTAGTTCAAAGCTGATCTTTGGGTGATGTTTGTCAGCTTAGTGGTATTGTTATTGTCCATGTGGAATCATTGTTGTGGGGCCCCATCATCTTTCTGGAGACTTCAAATTCACTGTTAGGCCTGGTCATGATTCCCTGCAGAAAAGTGATAGAGACTTGAACACAAAATCATGTATAGGCAGCTAAATGAAGCCTTTTTTCTAGAATTAATTAGTACTCTATATGACCATTAATATGACAAAAGTTTTATATATGTATATATATAAATCTTATAAATTTTGATATAAAATTCATACCTTAAGAAAAGTTTAAAGAATTAAAATAGAACCAAAGAATTGAGATTAGTGGCAATAGAATAGTCGCTTAATTTTTTCATTTTCTTTTGTCCCATATCAGAAGATGGCTCTTTCTTCTGACATGATACAGAGATTTTGCATTTTCCTTTTAACAACATGCTTGGGTTTAGAGAATAAGAGAGCCATTCTCCAACTCCAAAGCCAGCTTTAATTTTTAATTGAACTGGGACTGCAAAAAGACCATTTGTGTTAAGTGTCTGTAGAGAAGAGCAGAAACAAACGTTTAGGAAGACTTGTGCAATTTTATATGTGATATATCAATAGGCCAATTTACTCCTTTTCTTGGGATATTTTTTCTAGATGATTTGTCCTTTTTTTCTTCAGATGTCTCATTTGTCCAGTGTTCTTCAGATTCCTTAGCATTCATTCTCCCGAAAGACAAAAGCAAAAATCTTTCCCCAAGCCTAACTTTGGGGACATTCCCTTTTGACAAGTTATATCTGATTAAATGAAAAGCATTTGTTAGTGATATAAATTAGTTTAAATTGGATGGTCATGCTGGTTGATGAACTATCACCTCTTCTAATTAAGAGGGCTCTCTTGTTCAAATCAAACCTTTATCAATTTTGATGGTATCTACAGCTTTTCTTCTCCTGTAGAAACAAAAGCAAAACCTCGTCCTCAATATAACACATATCCTGGTTTCCATTCTGAGGTCAGCACATCTTTAAAGTATGTAGGCTGATTTAATTCTGTAGTTTTTTTTTTCTACTATCCAATGTCTCTCCACAGCTGTTGTTCCTTTTTCATTAGCATTTAGAAAATTCAAAGTTAATAAAGCATTATGTAATCTATTTCTGGGGGGTTTTGTTACCCCTTTCTGTTTATTTAGTATATCCTTTAAAGTTTAATTTGATCTTTCTATGACTGCTTGGCCTGTAGGATTGTATGGTATACCTGTAATATGCTTTATATTGTGATAAGCAAAAAACTGTTTCATTTTACCAGAGACATATGCTGGAGCATTGTCAGTTTAATTTGTGCATGTATACCCATGATGGCCATAACTTCTAGCAAATGCATGATTACAGTATCAGCTTTTAAAGAACCCAAAGCAGTTGCCCATTGAAATTCTGAATAAGTATCGATGGTATGGTGTACATATTTCAGTTTTCCAAATTCTGCAAAGTGAAACGCATCCATCTGCCAGATTTCATTCCTCTGAGTACCCTTTGGGTTACATCCTGCTGGTAGCGGAGTCTGTTTATAAAAAGAACAAGTAGGACATTTCTTTACAATTTCCTGACTTGTTGCCAGGTTATGGAAAAATCCTTTTTTAAACCTTTACTATTGACATGATTTTTTTAATGAAATTCTGAGGCCTCCAGCACATTTTTTTTTTTATCAATAGTTTATCAATCTCATCATTACCTTGTACTAGAGGGCCTGGCAGACCCATATGAGGTTGGATGTGATTTATATATAAAGGATGCTTTATATTCCTATTCCTGATTATATCTTGTAACTGAATAAATAGTGAAGTTAATTCTGAAGCATCAGGGATAAATTCTGGAGTCTCAATATGTAATACCACTCTTTCAGCATACTGAGAGTCAGTAACTATGTTGAGAGGTTCCAAAAAGACCCATTAATACCAACAGAATAGCATACAATTCCAATTTTTGAACAGAATTATAAGGACTTTGAACCACTTTACTTAAATTTTCTGATTTATAACCTGCCTTTCCTTGTTTGTTTGCATCTGTATAAAATGTATGAGCTCCAGATATGGGTGTTTCCCATACAATGCAAGGCAAAATCCAATCAGCTCTCTTTATAAGTTCAATTCTATCGCTTTTGGGATATTTGCTGTTAATCTCTCCCAAAAAATTACTGCAAGCTCTTTGCCAAGGTTCACTTTCTGCCCATAATTTTTCAATATCCTCCTTAGTTAAAGGTATGACAGTTTCTGCTGGGTCTATTCCTGCTAATTGACGAAGTACCCATTTCCTTTTAAAAGCAAGTCAGAGCTTTTCCACATAAGTTTTTAATTTTTTATTCTGTTTATTTGGTGTAAATATCCATTCCAATATAATATCTTCCCTCTGCATTAAAATTCCTGTAGGAGAATGCCTAGAGGGTAAAATAACCAAAATGCAATCCAGCTTTGGATCCACACGATCCACATGTTCTTCCTGTACTTTCTTTTCCACCAAGGCCAATTCTTTCTCAGCTTCAGGTGATAATTCTTTTGGACTATTTAAGTCCTTGTCACCTTCTAAGGTTTTGAACAAATTACTCAGGTCATCATTTTTTACCCCAGCAATAGTTCGTAGATGGGAAATGTCTACAAATAATCACTGAAAGTCTTTTTTTTTTTTTTTTTCAAGACAGGGTTTCTCTGTGTAGCTTTGGAGCCTGTCCTGGAACTCACTCTGTAGCCCAGGCTGGCCTCGAACTCACAGAGATCCACCTGCCTCTGCCTCCCAAGTGCTGAGATTAAAGGCATGCGCCACCACCGCCTGGCACTCATTGAAAGTCATTAAGAGTCTGTAATTGATCTCTCCTAATTTGCACCTTTTGGGGTCTAATTTTTTTGTAGACCTATTTTATATCCTAAATAATTAATAGAATCTCCTCTGTATCTTTTCAAGAGCAATTTGTAATCCCAAACAAGGCAACATTTTCTTTACTTCTTCAAACATTTTTTCTAAAGTATCTGCATTTGAATCAGCTAGTAAAATATTGTCCATGTAATGATAAATTATAGATTTAGGAAATTGTTTACGTATTACTTCCAATGCTGTTGTACAAAATATTGGCACAGGGTTAGGCTATTCAACATTCCCTGTGGGAGAACCCTCCATTGATATCTCTTAACCAGTTGAGAATTATTATAAGTAGGCACCATGAAGGCAAATCTTTCTCTTTTTCTCATAAGGTTATTGAAAATAAACAGACTTTTAATTGATAACTATAAGAGGCCATCCTTTAGGTAACAGAGTAGGCAAAGGAATTCCAGATTGTAGAGAGCCCATTGGCTGAATTACTTTGTTAATTGCTCTTAGGTCTGTTACCATTCTCTATTTACCAGATTTCTTTTTTTTTTTAAGATTTATTTCTTTATTATGTACACAGTGTTCTGTCTGAATGCCAAAAGAGGGCACCAGATCACATTACAGATGGTTGTGAGCCACCATGTGGTTGCTGGGAATTGAACTCAGAACCTCTAGAAGAGCAGCCAGTGCTCTTAACCTCTGAGCCATCTCTCCAGCCCCTTACCAGATTTCTTAAAAAGAAATAACAAATACAGGAGAATTCCAAGGGCTGGTTGATTCTTCAATATGCTGAGCATTTAACTGCTCTTGTAGCAGCTCTTCTAAAGCCTGCAGTTTCTCTGTTGTTAAAGGCCACTGCTGAACCCTTACAGGCTTGTCTGTTGACCATTTTAAAGGTAAAGCTGTTGGTGTCTTTGAAAGATCAGCAGTTATTCTGTTCTCTTCTTGTGTAATTTGGATGGCTGTATAATAATACCTTCTAATATTTCTCTCAGAAACATGTTAGTTTATGGTTTGTTTCTGATGTTGGAGGAATGTTAATCTGAGTATTCCATTATTGTAATAGATTACAGCTCCATAAGTTCATAGTTATATTAGCCACATATGGCTTTAATTTTCCTCTCTGTCCTTCTGGTCCTATACATTCAAGCCATCTTGTGCTCTGTTTCACTTGAGATAATGTTCCAATCCCTAACAGCTGAACATTTACCTCCTGAATCGGCCAATTTGGATGCCAAAATTATGGTGCAATTATTGTCACATCCATACCTGTGTCTACTAAACCTTCCAAGAAAACGTCATTTATTTGTATTTTTAATTTTGGTCTTTGTTCATTTATAGAAGTTTGCCAAAAAATGCTTTATGGTTTCTCCTGAATTTCCTGTTCTCTCTGCTACAGCTGTTCTATCACCTTGAGCAGCCTGGTTTATTCCAATAGGCATTTGGTTATTTAATTGCTCTGAGAAGGGGTTTCTTCTATGATGGCAGGAAAGATCTGAACTGAATTTGCTGTGGGGGCCTATATGAGGCCCTTTGGGAGTTTCCCAAAGGCAGAGGCAAAGGATTACCTTGTCTGTCCCTTGTTGATCTATATTTGTTGGGCCAATGTTTACCCTTACCACACCTTCTTCATAATCCAGAAGTGAGGGGCATTCTGTTGTCATTGTTCCTTGAATAAACATTCTTTTTAGGAATGCTCTGTTTACACTTCCTTTTCAAATTATCTTGTTTACCACAAACATCTGACATTATTTTTCCTCAAAGCTCTTGAAATTACTTCTGTCCACATCTCATCATGGTCATGAGACTCAATATTAATTGTGTCCCTGATCCAATCCTCCACGGGTGCTGGTCTTGCCTTTAATGGCCTAATTATTCTTTTGCATGCTGCATTCACTTCTCAAAAGCCAAAGATTCAATTATTATCTGTATAGCTTCTGAGTTTGGTATCATTCTGTTTACTGCTGAAGACAGCCTTTGTAAGAAATCCATGAAGGATTCTCTGGGGCCCTGTGTAACTTTTGTGAATGATTCAGGTTTTTTTTCCTGCTTCCTCAATTCTGTCCCATGCATTCACAGCCGCCATGCGGTGTAGAATTAAGGTTTGGTTATCATATAAACATTGTCTTTGTATATCAGTGTATTCGCCTTCTCTAAGAAGCTGATCCTGGGAAATTTTCACACCTCTAGTTCTGCATTGGTGTTCTATTGTTTTAGCCTCCCCTTTAAACCATGTTCACTCCTGTAATTGTGCTCCAGATTCCAGGACAGCTGTTACCAATTCTTTCCAGTCCTGAGGAATAATCCTATTACAAGTTGACCACAAGATTAACATTTGTTTTACAAATGGATTATGCATGCCATATGGTACTCCTTAAATCTAACATTTCCACTGGAAACCAATTAGCTTGTACACGCCCTTGAGCAGGTAGTTCCTGTAAGGTTACTGGATAGATTAAGTTCGGTTGTTTGAAAACAGGCTGTCTCTCTGTAACTGTATAATTCAATCCTGAAATAATTTCACCTTTAAATTCTTCTGTCTGGATCTGAATTTCTCTATGATTCATTTTAACAGGTTTTTCTAAAGCTTTTATCTTGGCACTTAAATTGACCAACCTTTTTATTACTAAAATAAGGATAATTAAACAAATAATATTCATAATTGATGTTACATACATCCTATCAACATTAATTATCCTCTCATTTAATTGTTCCATTTTTAGACTGCCTAATGTGTTATCAAACAAAGACCAATTTCCTTCCATTGTAAAAATGTTTCCCATTTTTTAATGTGGGGAAAAAATTCTCTTTTAACTAGTTTCTCCCTTTAAGATGTCTTAATTGACTTACCAAGTCTTCGTAGAACAGTAGACATTCAAGGGAATTTTAAAGCAGCTACCTAGCGTGGTGGCAGTCCAAGATGGAAATCCAGAGAGAGTGAGAGCCTACCATGCACCAGGTGCTAAAGAAAGCCAAAAAGACTCCGGCCACGTGAGTTGGAGATATGACCGCTTGTAACTCTGGCTGAGCCTGGGGGCCTGTAACCCTCGACCTGTAAGGCCACCAATGGTTTTATAATGAATTCTTCCCATGTGGGTGCCAATTATAGATGAATTTCTAAGTGGTCTTATTAAATAAAAAACACAGAGCCAAAAATAGGGGTGAAAGCCTTAGAGATCAGTGAAATAGAAATAGCCACCAGCTAACCTTACCTCACTATGCCGCAGATTCCAAAGTGCCATGACTTCTTGTCTACCCAGACTTTTATTGCCTTGCTGTTCTGCCCTCTCATTGGCTCTTAGCCCAGCTACCTCACTTCTTTGTCACTGCCTGTCTGTACAGACCTCCAGGTCTCTATGGTTGGTACTGGGATTAAAGGCCTGTGTCACCATGCTTGGCTGTGTTCCCTAGTGTGGCCTTAAACACAGAGACCCTGCCTGCTAAATGCCCCTGCCTGACTTTGTGTTTACTTAAAATGGCTTGCTATTTCATCTGATTTCCAGGCAAAGTTTATTTATTAACATACAAATAAAATATCACCACAGTCATCCTCTGATCTGACTATGAGAGAATCCACCTGGCACTTTGATCACACCAGGAAGCAGGAGGCAGGGAGAAGGGGCTCATGACCCTTCTCCCTTTCCTTTTAAGTGGTCACATACAATGGCAAGAAGCACTTCCTCTTTCAGGCCCTATAGCCCAAGGGCATGGGTGGAGCAAATACCACTACATTTCCACTTTTTGTCTTAATAAGACTGTTCTAAACTTAGTGAAAACTATATACTAAAAGAATGATTATTAAGTATTGTCCAGGAGAAACAAAGGATAATAATATAAACAAAAATGGAACTACAACCAACAAGAACAACACAAACTAGAAAGACATGCTAAATGTCCAGATCATAAGTAAATGGCAAATTACCAAGATTACTCCAATAGCTGTCCTATCCTGAAGATTCTAACTCTAGTACTTAATATGTTCTAGGTAAGATACAAGAAGATTGTAACTGTAACTACCTAGTCTTCAACTCTATCAAAGACCTGAGAAGGAACATAATAATACCTGAGAAAAATGGAAAATGCATGCAAGCAATTTCTGAAAATCTTGCGAGAATAGACAGAGACAGCTGGCAGCCTGGACAGTCACCTAAAGTTTCTCAGCATCACTGGGGCATCCAGTTTGGCTACAGGCCTAGAATGTCTGACAGACCATTTTCAGAAGCAGGAATTTTGAAAAACCATCTTACCCTGTCTTGGCAGAGTTCAGTAGTTGCTTTTCCTTGTGTCCTGCTTGTCCAGAAAGAACAGCATTTGTACTGTCAGCAGTCTAGGCAAGGGCAGTTCTTTGCCCAGCAGGCCAATTTGTGCCAAGAAGAAGTCAAACTTCCAAATGGAAATGTCTTAGAAGCCCAACATTTTCTCAGGATCAGACCTGTGCTGCTAGGAGCAATCGTGTTTCATGTCAACAGAATTCTAAGTTATCAAAACATTTAAATGCCATATTCTCTAGGTCTGTGAAGTGTTTGAAGATTACCTATCCATCTGACATATGTTTCTGTAAATCTGGAGAACCTAACTAACATAAGTATAAAAATGACAAGCATGGATGACTACAGTTCTGTAAGTCTTACCTACATAAATAACCTAAGGACTAAGGCTTCACATTAACAAGATAAACAGTCTGTAAACAGATGTACCGTATAAGGACAATGACCTCAAAATGATGACAGTATACAAAATATCTTAAATGGAGGTAGAAATGTATAATGCAATATGATAACAATATCCTAAGTCTGTACCAATATACAAAATATCCTAAACAGAGGTAGGGCATATATACAGTATGACAAATATAATTTTACATTTGTATCAATATATAAAATATTTCAAATAGGAATAGAAATATATGTACAATACAACAAATACAATTTTTTATTTCTATCAATATACAAATTATCTTAAATAGGAATATAAGAATAGTTTACATTTGTATCAAATATACAAGAATCCATATTAATGCAAATTATCCAAGGCTGATAATTTGCTAAATAAGTTCACTAGTAGATATAATGATCTACCTTAATATACTATACCTATCCATTCCCTTTTTCTTTTCTAAAGGAGAATACTGAGTCTAAATTTTATTGTTCCACCCCCAGTCCTATAACCATTCATCCATAACGCTGAAAGGGGTTTGGGAGAGGGGGTGTCATTTTCTTAGGATTGCTTCCTGCTGTTTAGGGGGCAACAATATCTCTATGGGGTCCTGTAAGAAAGCTCAGATAGTTAGATCTCAATAGGACTAACTGTAGAGTCTACAGCCAGTCTCAGAGTAATGGGTAAGATTGTCTTGAGATTCTGGCTAGAAGTGTAGTATGATAAACCATCTCATCTTGGAACTGCCCTGAAGAACTATCAGTTCAAGGCTGATCATTAAGTATGTTCTTAGGTACGATGGCATCTTTCTGGACAGAGTAGAGTCCTTGTTGTGGGACCCTGTCTTTCTTCTGGAGACTTCAGAGATTGCTATTGGGAAGACTTATTTTCACTGTGGAAAACTTGAACATTATTAATATCAAAATGGACAGTTTGGATTTAGGGTGATTTGAGGAAGGTTTCCCAGAAATCAAGAATAAGCATGGAGAGAAATAGAAACTTGACAACAATGGTCCCTAGATTATTGGTTTTCTTCTGTCTCACACCAGTCGACTCTTCTGATATGAGACAGAATCTCCTAATTTTTCTTTTAGCAATATTCTTGGGTTTAGAGAAGGAGAGAGCCACATTCCAGCTCCAAAGCCAGCTTGATTTATTTTTTTTGTTTTTGTTTTTTGTTTGTTTTGTTTTGTTTTGTTTTCCAAGACAGGGTTTCTCTGTGTTTTGTTTTGTTTTTTCCAAGACAGGGTTTCTCTGTGTATCCTTGGCTATCCTGGAGCTCTCTGTAGATCAGGCTGGCCTCAAACTTACAGAGATCTGCCTGCCTCTGCTGGGATTAAAGGAGTGTGCCACTACCGCTTGGCCAGCTTGATTTATAATTGAATCGGGACCACAACTTTTCTAGGGTTAAAGAGATATAGATGTTAGGCAGTGAGATATTACCCTGTGAAGTATATTGGTACCAATATGTCCTTCCTTTATATGGTAGACTTCTAGGTGTCTAAGGCCTTATGATTTCTTGAAGATGGGTATTCCTATTATCCTGTAAAGACAAAAAACAGAACCCTGCTTAACCCTTGTTTATTGAGTTTTCCTTACAACTTGTAGAATTGTCACATTGGTGGATGAGCTATTACTTCTCCTCATCAAGGGTTTTCTCCTGTTCAAAGCAAATTTTAATTAATTTTGTTGGTATCCATAGCTTTTCTTCTCCTGCAGAAATAAAAGCAAAACCCTTCCCCAACATAGGACATGTCCTGGGTTCCATTCCGAGGTCAACACATCTTTGAAGTAAACCAGGTGGTTTAGCTTAAGAGTTTTTTTGTTGTCCAATGTCTCTCCACAGCTGTTGTCTCTTTCTCATCAGCATTGAGAAAATTCAAGATTAATAAAGCATTATGTAATCTATTTCAAGGGGTCATTGTTACCTCTTTCTGTTTATTTAGCATATCCTTTTAAGTTTGATTGGATCTTTGTATGACTGCTAGGCTTGTGGGATTGTGTTGTATACCTGTATTTTTATTGTAATAAACAAAAAACAATCTCATTTTATTTGAGACATATACTGGAGCATTGTCAGTCTTATTTTTTTTTAAGATTTATTTATTATGTATAGTGTTTTGCCTGCATGTATGACTACAGGCCAAAAGAGGGCACCAGATCTCATTACAGGTGGTTGTGAGCCACCATGTGGTTGCTGGGAATTGAACTCAGGACCTCTGGAAGAGCAACCTTAACTGCTGAGCCATCTCTCCAACCCACATTGTCAGTCTTAAATCTTCCAAATTCTGCAAAATGAAACACATCCATTTGCCAAATTTCATTTCTTTGTATAACTTTAGGATTGCTTCCTGCAGGTAATAGAGTTTGGCTATAGAAGGAACAAGTAGGACATTTTTTTACAATTTCCTTGGCTTACTGCCAAGTGATGGAAAAGTCCCTTTTCAAACTTTTGCTATTCACATGGTGTTTCTTATGAAATTCTGAGGCTTCTAGGACATTACCTATTAATAATTGATCAATCTCATCATTACCTTGTAGAGACACGTATGGGATCTGATGTGTGTTATATATATATAGGATGTTCCCTATTTCTGATTATTTCCTGTAATTGTATAAATAGTGAAGTTAATTCTGACTCACCAGGAATAAATTCAGCAGTTTCAATATGTAAAACAACTTTCTCTGCATATTGAGAGTCAGTAACTATATTGAAAGGGTCCATGAAGTCCATTAGTACCATAAAAATGGCATGCAGTTCTTCTTTTTGTTCAGAATTGAAGGTGCTTTGAGCCACTTTACTTAAGTCTCCTGATTTATATCCTGCCTTTCTTGATTTATTTGTGTCAGTATAGAATGTGGGGACTCTAGAGATTAGTTTTTGCTGTACAGTGTGAGGAAGGACCCATTCAGTTCTTTTTATGAATTCTATTCTCTTGCTTTTGGGATAACAATTGTTAATCTCTCCCAAAAATTTACAGCAGGCTCTTTGCCAATATTCATTCTTTTTCCATAGTGAGGAAATTTCCTCATTAGTTAAAGGTACTACAATTTCTACTGGGTTCATTCCTGTCAACTGATAAATTCTCAATTTTCCTTTTAGAACTAAATCAGAGATTTTTTTTTCTACACAAGTCTGTTTTTTTTTTTTTTTCAAAGATTTATTGTGTATACAGTATTCCCTGCAGGCCAGAAGAGGGCACCAGATCTCATTACAGGTGGTTGTGAGCCACCATGTGGTTGCTGGGAATTGAACTCAGGACCTTTGGAAGAACAGTCAGTGCTCTTAACCACTGAGCCATCTCTCCAGCCCTCTACATAAGTCTTTAAGTTCTTACTCGGTTTACATGTTAGAAATGTCCATTCCAATATAATATCTGCATCAAAATCCCCGTAGGGAAGTGTCTAGAGGAGAGTATGACCAGAATACAGTTAGGTTCTGGATTCACATGATCCACATGTGCCTCTCATATTTTCTTTTCTACTAGAACCAATTTCTTCTCAGCTTCAGCTGATAATTCTCTTGGACTATTTAAGTCCTTGTCCGCTTTTAGGGTATTGGCCAAATTTACTGGTCCATCTTTGGGTATTCCAATGATGGTCTGTAAGTTGGAAATGCTTCCTGACAATTTTTGAAAATCATTAAGACTCCACAATTGATCTCTCCTGAGTTGTACCTTTTGGGGTATAATCTTTTGTAGATCTGTCTTATATCCTAGGTAATTAATAGAATTTCCTCTTTGTATTTTTTCAGAAGCAATTTGTAGTCCCCAGTGAGGCAAAACTTTCTTTACTTCTTTAAACATGCTTTCTAAGGTAACTAACTTTGGATCAGCTAATAAGATACCATCCATATAATGGTAGATTATAGATTGTAGAAATTTTGCACGAATTATTTCCAACAGTTTTTCACAAAATATTGGCACAAGGTAGGGCTATTTAACATTCCCTGTGGGAGGACCTTCCATTGATATGTCTTGACTGTCTGGGAATCATTATAAGTAGATACTGTGAAGGCACATTTTTCTCTATCCTTTTCTTGTAGAGGTGTGGTAAAGAAACAGTCCTTTAAGTCAATAACTATAATAGGCCATTCTCTAGGTAACAGGGCAAGGGCATTCCATTCTGTAAGGAGCCCATAGGCTGAATTACTTTATTTATGGCTGTCAGATCTGTCAGCATTCTCCATTTACCAGATTTTTTTTTTAAGACAGGGTTTGTTTTGGTGCCTGTCCTGGATCTCACTCTGTAGACCAGGCTGGCCTTGAACTCACAGAGACTCACCTCGCTCTGCCCCCCAAGTGCTGGGATTAAAGGCATACACCACTGCCCCCCAGCCAGATTTCTTTTTAGTAACTGGTAGATTCTTTAATATGTTGAGCATTTAACTTCTCCTGAACCAGCTCTTCTAAAGCTTGTAGTTTCTCTTGTGTCATAGGCCATTGTCCAACCCAGATAGGTTTATCAGTTAGACATTTTAAAGGTAGGGCCATTGGTACTTCTGAGAGTTCAATGGCAGTTGTGCTCTGTTCGTATACAGCCTAAATGGTTGGTGGCTGTTTCTTATAGTATCTTATAATATTATTTCCAGAAACATGAATTGGTCTATATTCCACTTCTGAGATTGGAGAAATGTTAATCTGGGTATTCCATTGCTGTAACAGATCTCTGCCCAAAGATTCACTGCTATATCTGCCACATATGGCTTCAGCCTTCCTCTTTTTCCTTCTGGCCCTATCCATTCAACCCATCTAGAACAACAGGTAACTGAGATAGGGTTCCAATCCCTAGAAATTGGACATCTACTTCTTGAAGAGGCCAATTGGGATGCCATGATTTTGGTGTAATTATATTAACATCCACACCTGTGTCTACCAGGCCTTTCAGGACAATGTTGTTAATTTACACTCTAAGCTTTGGTCTTTGTTAATTTATGGAAGTCTGCCAAAATATTCATTTTATGGTGGGTTTTTTTTTGAATTTTTGATCCATCAAAGTTGTTTTATCATCCAGTGCAGTGTCGTTCTTTACATTAGGCACTGGGTTATTTAATTGTCCTGGGGAAGAATTTCCTCCACAGTGGCTGGAAATGTTTGATTTGGGAGCCTGAGAAATGCCCCCTCCCCCAGGCATTTCCCACTGGTAAAGGGTTGCTTCATATGTCTCTTGTTGATCTGCATTCATTGGTCCAGTGTCAGCCTTTGCCACATCTGCATAATCCAGTAGATTGGGGTCTCTGTTTGGGTTATTTCTAGAAGAATTGCTTCTAGGAGCACCTGTGTACAATTTCTTCTTATATGACCTGGTTATCACAGTTAAAACATTTGTTACCTTGATGCCTCCTTCCACCTTTGGAAGTCGCCTCTCCTATCCAAGCCTCATTACCATAGTTAAGAGACTCAACACCATTTGTATGTTGAATCCATTCCTCCAAAGGTGCTGACCTGACCTTTAAAGGTGTAAGTATTCTTTTTCATTTTGTATTAGCATTGTCAAAAGCCAAAGATTGAGTTAATACTTATCTTAATTCTTGTTCTGATACTGTCGTTTGTTTGTTTGTTTGTTTCAAGACAGGGTTTCTCTGTGTAGCTTTGCACCTTTCTTGGATCTTGCTCTGTAGACCAGGGCTGGCCTTGAACTCACAAAAATCTGCCTGCCTCTGTCTCCCGAGTGCTGGAATTAAAGGCGTGCGCCACCGCCGCCGCCGCAGCCACCACCACCACCACCACCCAGCTATTTTTTTGTTTTGTTTTGTTTTGGTTTGGTTTTTCGAGACAGGGTTACTCTATGTAGTTTTGGTGTCTGTCCTGGATCTCGCTCTGTAGACCAGGCTGGCCTCAAACTCACAGAGATCTGCCTGGCTTTGCCTCCTGAGTGCATTAAAGGCATGTGCCACCACCACCCAGCCGATACTGTCTTGTTTATAGTCTTGGTCAGTCTTTGTTAAAAAAAAAAAATCAGTAAATGGTTCTTTTGACCCATGGAAGACCTTCATATATAGCTCAGTTGGTTTCCCTGGTTCTGAAATTTTTTCACAAGCATTTAAAGCTGCTATACAGCACAGAGATATTGTATGCTCATCAAAGGTACCTTGTACATTTATATCAGCAAAATGGCCCTCACCAAGAATTTGATCTTGGAAGATCTCAAAACCTCTAATTTTACCTTGCTGCTCAAGGGCCTTTGCTTCTTATCTCGACCAGCTTTTCCATTGTAACTGCTGGCTATATTCTAACACAGTTGAAATTAACTGATTCCAATCATCTGGTATAATTCTATTTCTAGAAGACCATGTATTTTACAATTGTTTTACATATGTTGAATGTATGCCATAGGTAACTATAGCCTCCCTAATGTATTTTAAATCCCTCATATGAATAGGTTGCCAGATATATTCTGTATAATCTTCAGGATGTGTATCATCTGCTGGCTTCTCATGGATGGTTAAAGGATAAGCCTTTTTATAAGAGCTACCTGGCGATGTTATTACTTGTATGTGTTTGAACCTCTTGTGTTGTAAAGAATTCTAGAGATTTCATGGAATCATACGATTTTTTATGAATCATATGATTTCCACAACTTTATTCTATCAATTAGAGATGATCTTTCCTCCTTAGAAATAATCTGAATGGCATTAAGATTGCTCTGAAGGGTTATTGTTTTATATACATTAAGTATTCATATTTATTATCACCACCTCCTTCGGGTCCTATAGCCCAAAGTCATGGGAGGAGCAAATACCACTACATACCAATACATACATACATATATACACTTATGCATGTATATTGGCTGTCCTGTAACTTACTCTATAGACCAGGCTGGCCTTGAACTCAGAGATCTACCTGTCTCTGCCTCCCAAGTACTAGGATAAACGGCATGTGCCACTACCACCTGGCACTGTGTATATGTATTTTAATAGTCTTCTGTCACTCAAGAACTCACTTAGAATGTCCATTATTGTTTTCCTTTTTTCCCCCTGGAACTACTGGGGTTGAACCTAGAGCCTCCTATATCCTAGATAAGCACTCTTTCACCGAGATATCCCCTGAGTCTTTAGACTAGCCATTCTTCTATTACTCATCTATTTTAAAAAAGGCCAGTGGGTATTGGAGAGATGGATCAAGGGTTAAGAGTTCTTACTGTTCTCGCAGAGGAACCTGTTAATTTTCAACATCCCCATGGCAGCTCACAGCTGCTTGTAACTTTAATTCCATGGGGTCCAGTGCCCACTTCTGACCTTGGAAGATACCAGGCATGCATGTGGTGCACAGATATACATGAGGCAGAACATCCTTACATATAATATTTTAAAAATTAAAAATTAAAAATTAAAAAATTAAATTTAAAAATAGCTGGGCAGTGGTGGTACCTTTAATCCCAGCACTCTGGAGGCAAAGGCAGGTGAATCTCTGCGTTCAAGGCCAGCCTGATCTATGCAGTGAGTTCCAGGACAGCCAGGGCTGCACAGATAAACCCTGTCTACAAAAAACAAAAAACACTTTTTTAATTTATATGTATCTATTGGGGGGGGCAGAGCAGTATATGAATGTGCCACAGCATGTATAGAGGTCATCGGACGACTTGCAGGTGTCAGTCTCTCCTTTTATCTTGTGTGTCCTGCAGATTGAGCTCAGGTTCTCAGGGTTGGCAGTACCTCTAGCAACTCAGCCATCTTACCTCTCTTCAGTAATGTTTTTCTAAAGTCTCAATTTCTATATTCCTGTCTTCAGTATGGATGGCCCCCCGACTAAGAGAAGTTCTCAAGAGAGTCAGGGAGTGATAAAGGTGTATCTAGTTTTTTTTATGTCAATATCATATTAAGGGCTGGGGTGACTGTTCAGTTGTTAGGACCTGAATTTTACACTTAGAACTCACAACTTTCAAAAGCCAAATATAGTAGCATGTGCTTGTAATCCCAGAACTGGAGAAGCAGAAACAGGCAGATCCTGGGGGACTCATTGCTAGCTAGTCTACCCTAGTGGCCAGTAAGAGACCCTGTCTTAAAAAAAATCCAGGCAGTGGTGGTGCACACCTTAATCCTAGCACTTGGGAGGCAGAGGCAGGTGGATCTCTGTGAATTTGAGGCCAGCCTGGGCTACAGAGTGAGTTCCAGGACAGTCAGGACACAGAAAAACCTTGTCTCAAAAAAACAAACAAACAAAACAAAAAAGAATCTGGGCCAGCAAGATTGCTTACTACCAAGACTGCCAAATTGAGTTTGATCCCCAGCTCCACATGGTGGAAGAAGAAAACTAACCCCGGACAAGTCACCCCAACCACATGTCCTGTGTCACATGTGCCCGCTTACCCATTCCACACAAGAATAACTAAAAATAAATTTAAATTAGTTGCTGATGCCTGATGTTGTCCTCTGGCCTTCATGCATATGCGTGTGTGTGCGCACAATATTTGGTGTTCAGGGAACGGGTTCCCAAGGCCTGCCCCTGTTTATTGGCAGTTGATAACTTCTGGGAGGGAGAGTGACTTTTCTTTAAGAGTGGGGCCACTGGAAGGTTGTCCCTTCCTCAGTGGATGACTCCATGCTCTAGTGTAGATGGGCAGTGCTAATTTGATTCAATGGATTAAAAAAATTTAAAAAAGAGGACATGAAGTTGTGAAGGAGATACGATGGGTTTTGGGGGGAGTTGGAGGTAAGGAGTAAGGGGTAAATATGATCAATATATATTGCATACATGTATGAATTTTGAAAGAATAAAGAGTAAATATCATAAGTGATAGAAATGAATACATATATTTATCATGCTTACTGTATCTTAAAAGAAAAAGAAAAAACCCATCAAGCTTTTTGGTTGACATAGCAAGTTTACCTGTTTATTCTTTTCTTTCCTTCTGAAAACCCTAGTAATTGTATCTTTCATCTTATTTATTGCAGTATCAGTATCATAGATATCAACATCAAATCAGAGATACCCAGAATTTCACCCATATTAAGCAAGCACCCTACCACAGAGCCACAACCCTAAGTCCCATTGTATCATTTGAATGACTGCTGCCAGCTTAACAGTGAGGATGCTCCCCATTTTCATCTGTGTCCTGTGCTTTTGGTCCTCAGATCCCTCCTGTGGTCTTTCCTCATTCCGTGGTATTATCTGTTGTAGGTGGCCACAAACAGCCGAGTTTACTTGTTTGATATTTTCCTTCTGGGAATTCGTGCTTTCAACAATGGACTTCAGATGATTTTAGAAGACAAGAGAATCTTGAAGGTGGGCGTTAGAAACTGATTCCTGTAGTGATGAGGTTAGGGTAGGTCCTGATGACTCTCCATCTTCTGACTCCGCAGGTTATCCATGATTGTCGATGGCTTTCAGATTGCCTGTCTCATCAGTATGGAATCATGCTGAACAATGTCTTTGACACACAGGTATGAAGGGGAATGCTGGAGAAAAGCCAGCACACATGGGTCCTAGTAGAAGGTTCCCTGTCTAAACAATGATTGTGCCAGGTGTGGTGGCACACGTCTTTACTCCCGGTATTTGAGAAGCAGAGGCAGGTGGCTCTCTGTGAGTTGAAGGGCAGCTTGGGCTACATAGAGAGCTCTACATCATCCAGTGTTACACAGGGAGACCCTTAAAAATAAAAGATTGAGCCTGTTTTTCCTGGTGGCCATTCCTGCCCATTTCTCACATGAATTATGTCTATAACTTGTGAGGACTATAAAAATTGTATAGCAAGTGACCTAGAATCACTTAGGAGGAAGTCTTCTCTTTTCACTCTAGAATTTAAAAGTAAGAAGGAAGCTGGGTATGCCATGACACTCAGAAACTTCAGAAATGCGAAGGTCATTCAGAAGTCTGATGTGGAGACTTAATATGAAGTGAAAAGCACATCTCACCTTTATCATGTGTTTACCTCAGGGGTGTAGGTTGTTGAGACTATTACACCCCTTAAAAAAACCCTATTTATGGGGCTATCAGGATGGCTTAGTAGTTAAGAGCACTTGCTGCTATTGCAGAGGACTCTAGTTTTGTTCCCAGTACCCACATATCTATCAGTAACTCTGGTTCCAGGGGAACTGATGCCCTCTTCTGACCTCCACAGACACCGAGTGTACATATGGTACACACACATGCAAGCAGGTGAACACACATATAAAACAAAGTAAATAAATAAATTATTTCTTAAAAATGAAAAAAAAACCTACCTGGCTCAAAACAATAACTTGATAAGATTTGAATGGACTCTTGCCAGGGACCGGAAGGAAATGAGAAATGCCTTGTCTAGCCCGTTCTTCAAACTCATTGGGTTTCTGATGTGACCCTGAAAGCAGTAAAACCACTGGTTTTCCTTCCCTTTTCTTTCCCTCCTGTTCTTGCGTCTTTCCTTCCCTCCCTTCCCTTGGTCTTTCTTTTTTTTCCTTTGGTGCTGGGGATTGATGATTATTTTTGAGGATCAATTCCTAAGTTCAATTTCTTGTTTAAATATGGGGCTCATTTTTACTCTGTATGTGTGTACCATTTCTTATGTTCGCAGTTCCTTTGGGCCTTCTTTTAGCCTCTTTCAGTGTCCGGTATTGCCACTGCCCTTGCGCCGTGCTTACTCCCCAAGTCTCAGAGGAGTCTCCATTGTTCCCCTGAAGCCATAGGCATAAAGACTGTTTTCCTTGCTGTCGAATGAACTCAAGGCCTTGCAAGGAAGGCAAGCATTGTTGCTATAACGGATCACAAATTTGGCCTGGCTCCCTTAGTTCATTCTCTTACAGTTCTGAAGATGAGAAGGCTCACATCACTTGTCCTGGGTAAGAGTCAGGGCGACAGCAAGATTGTTTTAGAGGTTATTGGGAGTGACTGCTCCCTTGCTTAAGAACAAAACCTTTGGACAGGTTTCTCTGTGTAGGTCTGCTTATACTTGCTGTGTAGCCTAGTCTGCCCTCAGACTTGCAGCTGTCCACCGTCCTCTGCATCCCCAGTGCTGGCATCATGGGCAGTGCTGGCATCATGGGCTTGCTCTACCAAACCCAGCTTATTTAATGGGGCTTTGATTGTTTTTGAGACGGGATTCATATAGCCCTGACCTCAAACTCTGTAGCCAAGGATGACCCTGAACTATTGAGTTTTCACCTCCAGGCTCCACTGTGTTTCTCAGTAGCTAGAGGCCACGCACATTCATTGCTTTGTGACTCCGTTCTCCCTCCTCAGAGTATGTCATTCTGTTGATAGGAAGCAGGAAGATTCAAGATTTCAAGGCCAGTCTCAGCTACCTAGTGTTCAAGGCCAGCCTGGACCACATAAGGCCCTGTCTCAAAAACTTATAAAAAAGGGGGGGAGGGATGTGTATGTATGTATACAATACTGGATAAATGGTTCATCAGTTAAAAATGCTTGCTGTGTAATGGTGAGGGTCATATTAGGGTCCCAGCACCCACATAACAAGCTGAATGTCCCCGTAAACACCTGTAACGGCAGCTCTGAGGGAGGCAGAGACAGCAAGCTCACTGCAGCTTGCCGACTTCCGGCCTCGCTGAGAAACCACAAGCCCCAGGTTCAGAAAGAGACCCTGCCTCAGAAGACTAGACAGAGAGTGATAGAGGACGGTCCCACTGTCCTCTTCGGCCTTCACTTGCACACACAGTTGCAAACATCTGTACACACATGTGCATGCAGTAACATAGACATGTACATATACATAAAGAGTATGAGAGGTGACTCAGGGGTTAAGAGCACGTGCTTCTCTTGCAGAGGACATGAGTTTGATTCCTAGCAACCACATAGTGGCTTACAGCGCTCCATAATTCCAGTTCCAGAGGATCTGGTGCCCTCTTCTGGCCTCCTCAGGCAACAGGCATACACTTAGTGCTCATACATACATACATGCAGGAAAAACGCTTATACACATGAAATAAAAAGATTCATCTTTAAAAAATTAAAAATAAGCCGGGCGGTGGTGGCGCACGCCTTTAATCCCAGCACTCGGGAGGCAGAGGCAGGCGGATCTCTGTGAGTTCGAGGCCAGCCTGGTCTCCCAAGTGAGTTCCAGGAAAGGCGCAAAGCTACACAGAGAAACCCTGTCTCGAAAAACCAAAAAAAAAGAAAAAAAAAAAAAAATTAAAAATAAGCCTCAGGCTATGAGTGGTGATTGCCTTTAATCCCACTTCTTAGGAAGCAGAGGCAGGTGGATCTCTGTGAGTTTGAGGCCAGCCTGGTCTATAGAGTGAGTTCCAGGATAGTCAGGGTTACTAAGTAAGATCCTATCTCTAAATAAATAATTCTTAGAAAACAAAGGTAAAAGAAAGAGTAGGGGCCGGGCATAGTGGTGCACGCCTTTAATGCCAGCACTTGAGAGGCAGAGGGAGGCAGATCTCTGTGAGTTCAAGGCCAGCCTGGTCTACAGAGTGAGTTCCAGGATAGCCGGGTCTACACAAAAAACCCTGTCTCAAAAAACCAAAAAAAAACCAAAACCAAAAACATTGTATAGTTTTGACAAAGAAGCCAAAACTATACAATGGAAAAAAGAAAGTATCTTCAACAAATGGTGCTGGCATAACTGGATGTCAACATGTAAAATATTACAAATAGATCCATTATCTGTCACCATGCACAAAACTCAAGTCCAAGTGGATCAAAGACCTCAACATAAATCCAGTTACACTGAACTTGATAGAAGAGAGAGTAGGAAGTACTCTTGAATGCATTGGCACAGGAGACCACTTCCTAAATATAACACCAGTAGCACAGACACTGAGAACAACAATTAATAAATGGGACCTCTTGAAACTGAGAAGCTTTTGTAGAGCAAAAGACACAGTCAATAAGTCAAAAAGACAGCCTACAGAATGGGAAAAGACCTGCACCAACCCCACATCTGACAGAGGACTGATATCCAGAATATATAAAGAACTCAAGAAACTAGACATCAAAATACTGAACAATCCAATTAAAAAATGGGCTAAAGAGCTAAACAGAATTCTCAAAAGAAGAATCTCAAATGGCTGAAAGACATTTAAAGAAATGCTCAACATCCTTACTCATCAGAGAAATGCAAATCAAAACGACTCTGAGATACCACCTTACACCTGACAGAATGGCTATGATCAAAAACACTAATGACAGTCAATGTTGGAGAGGATGTGGAGCAAAGGGAACACTCCTCCACTGTTGGTGGGAGTGCAAACTTGTACAACCACTGTGGAAATCAGTATGGCGGGTTTTCAGAAAATTGGGAATCGATCTACCTCAAGACCCAGCCATACCACTCTTGGCCATATACCCAAGGAATGCTCAATCATACCACAGAGATACATGCTCAACTATGTTCATAGCAGCATTATTTGTAATAGCCAGAACCTGGAAACAACCTAGATGCCTGTCAACTGAAGAATGGATTAAGAAAATGTGGTACATATACACAATGGAGTACTACTCAGCAGAGAAAAACAATGACAGCATGAAATTTGCAGGCAAATGGATGGAACTAGAAAATATCCTGAGTGAGGTAACCCAAACCCAGAAGGACAAACATGGTATGTACTCACTCATAAGTGGATTCTAGATATAAAGCAAAGAACAATCAGACTGCAACCCACAGAACCAGGGAGGCTATATAGCAGGGGGACCCTAGGATGACTGTGGCTTATAATAAGTTTTGGTTTTACTCAATCACTGGGCAAGCTTCAGTGAAACATTTCACTATTGGGATAAGAATTTGTACTGTATCAAACTGATAAAAAATAAAAATAAAAAAAGGAAGGAGGAAATGAAGAAGTAGGGCTGACAAGCTGTCTCACCAGATAAAGGCATTTGCTGCCAATCCTGAGCACAGTTCCTACAACTCATATGATAAAGGGAGAGAAGTGACTCCCACAAGTTGTCTTGTGGCCTTCACAAGTGGGAGACAGCATGCATGTGTCCCACCCAGATGGAAAGTAAAAGTACCTTGTCATCTGCTTCTGTCACCTTCCCCTCTGGTCCACTCTGGTTCATTCTCCATCTGTGACTTTAAAAGAGCCCATATGAAGCCAGGTTGTGGTAGTGGCAGCGGCGCACACCTTTAATCCCAGTACTTGGGAGGCAGAGCCAGGTGGATCTCTGTGAGTTCGAGGCCAGCCTGGGCTACAGAGTGAGTTCCAGGAAAGGTGCAAAGCTACACAGAGAAACCTTGTCTCCAAAAAAAAAAAAAAAAAAAGCCCATGTGAGCTGGGTATGACAACACACGCCCACAGTTCCAACACTGGGGGAGTCGAAGTGAGGGGGGCCACCCTGCCAAGCCAGCCTCAGTTATGTAGTTCTAAGCCAGCTTGGGCTACATTTTAAGACCCTGTCTCAGAACAAAACATTTGATTTTATTTAGGACCTACTCAAATGATTTAGGATAATTCATCTTAGGAACCTTAATCAGAGTCTAGGGATTAAGAAATAGATTTTTTTTTTGTTTGTTTAAAGACAGGGTCTCATGTCACTCAGACTGGCCTCAAACTGAGGATGACCGATGACCTTGAAGTCCCCGATTCTCTGCCTCTGCCTCCCAAACACTGGGATTACGGGCAAGCTCCACCATACCCAGCATAGGCATAGATAGAGTCGTTATTCAACCTGTGGCATCCAGAAGAATCATTCTTGCAGTTTTTAAAATCTCTATATTTGTGATATGTGTGCATGTACGTGTGGGTGCAGGCACAAAGGGCCGTGTGCACACGTGGAGGTCAGGAGACAACCTTGGGCGTGGGTCCTTGCTTTCTCTTTTGCATCAGTCTCTTGCTGTTCACTGCTGCACACACCAGGCTAGATGGCCTGTGAGCTTTTGGGAACCGTCCCGTCTCTGCCTCCTCTCTTGCCCTAGGAGCGAGCACTGGGATTCAGATAGGAATCCCATCTGCCGAGTCTTGCTTTATGTGGATTCTAGGGATCTGATTCAGATTCTCACACGTGCATGGCACATGTTTTGCTCACCGAGCTGTTTCCCCAGCCCAGTATGGCAATTCTTAATTTTATCGTGTTCCTTACCAAAACGTTGCCAGAGTGGCTGTTAAGTAATAAACCCAGTTCTTGAGCAGCTAGCTCTGCTGCCTTTGTCCTGCCTACTGCATCCTTGCTGAATGTTACACAAACTTGTTTCTTCTATTCTGAAGAAAAAAAAATCTTAAATTCTTTTTTCCCCCATTCTCCAAAGGCACCAAAGTGTAATAACAAAAAGAGAGAAGAAAATAGACAATGCAGAGCTGTGTTATCTCCTAGCTTGATTATTTTCTTTTCAAAATAAGTTGACTGACCTGCTTTAAATTGACCTGTGGCATCCGTGGCATGACCTCAGGGCATATGGAATTTAAACACCTCTCCCTCCCTCTCTCTCTCTGTATGTTTCTGTCTCTTTCTCAGCTCATGTAGTCCAGGCTGGCCTCCAATTCCCCATGTCCTAGATGATGATCCTCTTGCCTCTGCCTCCCAAGTACTGGGGTTACAGGCTTGTACCAGAAAGTCTAGTTTTTGCTGGGGTGGAGCCCAGGGCCTGGGGCATGCAAGGCAAGCATGGTACCAGCAGAGCTACATCCCAGCCCTTACAGGTAAGTCTCTCAGAGTACTTCTGACATGATATAGTTTTCTGTGTGTTGCTTAATTTTCATTTGTTGTTGTTGTGGGGTTAATTGTTTTTTGTTTCATACATTAGGTAGCAGATGTCCTTCAGTTTTCCATGGAAACGGGTGGTTTTCTTCCAAATTGTATCAGTACTTTGCAGGAGAGTTTAATCAGACACCTTAAAGTTGCCCCTAAATATCTCTCCTTTTTAGAAGAGAGACGAAAACGTGTTCAGGTAAGTGTTAAAAGATGTGTCATTTGAACTTCCGGCATGCTCTGCACAGGACCGTTAGCCTCTGTGATGGGGAAGTGACAGCCGCCATGCAAGCCTAGGCATTGCCAGAGCCTTAGCTGTGCCAGGGAGGAGCAGTTCGTGGTTTCAAGTGGATGGAAACCAGAGTCCAGATTTTCTTTTTATTATAAATTCAAAAGTACTCTGAGTGCTGGAGAGATGGCTCAGAGGTTAAGAGCATTGGCAGCTCTTCTAGAAGTCCTGAGTTCAATTCCCAGCAACCACATGGTGGCTCACAACCATCTGTAATGAGATCTGGTGCCCTCTTCTGGCCTGCAGGGATACATGCAGGCAGAACACTGTATATAATAAATTAATTTAAAAAGAAAAGAAAAAGTACTCTGAAATAAAGTTTCAAGTTGGGATGGGGAAGTTTTTATAGAAATTTGAATGAAGACATTGGAACCAAAATCATCGTAGTTGCTTTTCCCAAAGCTATATAAATTTTCGTTAGTGCATGTCTTAGTTAGGGTACTATTGCTGTGAAGAGACACCATGGCCACATGACCACAGCAGCTCTTATAAAGGAAAACATGTAATGGGGTGGCTTACATTTTCAGAGGTTTAGTCCATTATCATCATGGCGGGACATGGCAACATGCAAGTATACATGGTGCTGGAGAAGTAGCTGAAAGTCCTACATCTTGCAGGCAACAGGAAGTGAACTGAGACACTGGGCATGGCTTGAGCATATGAGACCCTCAAAGCCAGCCTCCACAGTGACACATTTCCTCATACAAGACCACAAGGCCATACCTCCTAGTAGTGCTGCTCATGTTGGGGGCCATTTTCTTTCAAACCATCATAGTGTATAATATCCTTACATGCAAACCTGGGTTGTGAGTGTATTACCTACAAAGTTGGTCATTGCTAAAATCTAGCATTTTTCCCTTTACTGGTGCCAGGGATTGACTCAGGACTTTGTATATGATAGGCAAGTGCTCTATCATTGAGCTATACTGTACTCCAAGCCCTCCCTCCAACTTTTTTGGCTTTTGTGGTACTGGCAATGAAACCTAGGGTCCTAGACATAGTAGGCAAGCTATATGGCTGGCCTGCATCCTCAAGCTTTGAGTGAGAAATCCTGATGTACCAGCCTCCCTCCCAATCCTACTTTTCTCTGACTCACTTTAGGGTACCCAGGGGTCCCAGGGTTTATCCATGTCCGGCATGGGATATCTAAGGGAAAAAAAATCTACATACACTATGTTCTTATGTCTGTTAACTTTATTCCTCTAAGACAAAATTCTATCAATACAGCTATAGCTCCACCAGGCATTCAAGGCAGGAATAACTCTAGACATACCAAGCTCTTTATTTCTCTGGGATGAAATCCTGTTTCTGTAGCTTCAGGTCTGTCCAGCTCCCTAGCTCATAGTCCTGCTAATGACTAAACTGCTATGCTTCCAGCCTCATCTTCATCCTCTGTATCCTCTTTCTCCATCTCTGCTACTCTCTACTCCTGGCACTCAGAAAACTCTACCCGAGATCTGCTTACTCTCTATGGAACCTGTCTTCCTCTCTTCTTTCTCGCCATGCCTTTCTGTCCGTTTCTACAGAAAATGCCTGCCCTTTCTTTCTCTGAGCATTTGGTTCTCTGCCTCCTCAGGGATGTTATTCTGCCTCTCACCTTGATATGTAAAAACCTCTTTTGTTCTCAGTCAGTTGCTCTGGATAGCCAGTAGGCCTCAGGTTAGGAGGATGGCCTGAGTTTCATTTGCACAAGAAACAAAACTGTGCATCTCCTGCCAGCTTTTCTTTGCTTATGTGACCTTATCCAGGTACTGGCTCAGCAGGGAAGTTATCTAGAAGTTTAGCAGGTCTGAAAATATTTGGCCACGCAAGAATTTCATAGTAGAAGACCCCTGGAATATTAAAGGCTGGATAGCACCAAATATTCATAATAAATGGCTTGCCTCTTGACAGTACCCTTGGCCGGTCAAGGTATAGCTTTAATACACAGCTGAATCTCTATAATATATTCTTGTGGCCCCCAAGAACTCACAGACACTGTATATATGGGGTGCATGTACCTGCTCAGAGGCTACTGACAATGAAAAAGTAGAGATTAGTAGATGACATTGGCAGTGTTTTAAATTGTTTAGTTTTTTTTTTTTTGTTTTGTTTTTGTTTTTTCTTCAAGGCAGGGTCTCACTGTGTAGCCCTGGCTACACTGTGTACCACCTGGCTAAATTTTACTTACTATTAATTAAAACTGACTGGTCAGTGGTGGTGCACACTTTTAATCCCAGCCAGAGCTGTTACACAAAGAAACCTTGTCTTGGGGGGAAAAAATGGTTTTACTTTCTCTAGGAAAATCCAGAAGTATGGTTGACAAGACCTCTTCCACCCCCTTTATTGAAAATCTTGGCCCTGGAAACAACCTACTTGCTTCCACTCCGCTTGGTACTCTTGGATGAGATGATGTCGGACTTAACCACACTGGTGGATGGGTACCTAAACACCTATCGAGGAGGTTCTGCAGACCGGCTTGCAGGCACAGAGGTAAGTGCAGATTTCTGTGGGTGTGTTGTGTATTCTCTGTCTCTTCCTCTGTGCACTGTTGGTTTGGGGACTCCCTTGTGTGTTTGTGTGTTTGCAGTATTGGAGATCAAACAGAAGACTTCATACATTCCCAGCAAACCCCCGACTAATGAACTACATGCACAGCCCTTTCTACATTTTTGTTTTAAGAAAAGGTCTGACCAAGTTGTCTAAGATGGCCTTCATCTCTGTCCTGCCTCCTGGAGCAGCTGGGATTACACAGATTTGACTGTGACACCTACTCTTCACAAATACAGCAACTTTCATGGGATAGCCTTGGGTTCAATCTTCTTTTTCTCCAACAAGGACTGATGTGTCCCTGGCTTTCCTCAAACTTGCTGTGTAACCGAGGATGACCTTGAGTTCCTGATCCTTCTGCCTTCATCTGGGCAGTAGGCATGTGCCACCATGCCCTGTTTTGTAATGCTACATATCAAACTCAGGGCTTCACTCATGCTAGACAAGTGTTCTGCCAACTGAGCTACAACCTAGATCCCCTTTTTTGCCTTTAAAAAAAAATACATATGTATATATATTAGTGTGTGTGTGTGTGTGTGTGTGTGTGTGTATGGATGGAGGCCAGCAGGGACACCAGATCTCCAGAAACGAGTTACGGATAGTTGTGAGCCATCATGTGGGTACTGGGAACCAAACCTGGGTCCTCCAGAAGAGCAACAGTTTCTCTTAACCAATGAGTCTTTTCTCTACCTCCTTGTTTTGTTTTTTCAACAGTGTTATATCTCCAGGATTGACCTTGAACTTACTATATATCTAAGGATGAATTTGAACTCCTGATTCTCCTGCCTCCACCTCTCAAGAGCTAGGATTACAAGCATGTGCCACCATGTTGAGATCGATACATTGTGTATGTGTGTGTCTGTGTCATGTGCATGCATGTCTGTGTGGTGTATCCATGTTTGTACCCATATGTGGAGTGCTAGCCTGTGCTTGAGTTTATGGAGAACAGAGATCAACATGTATTTTCTTCTGCTGTTTTTTACTTTTTCCGCCCCTGCCCCCTTTGGTTTTTCAAGACAGGGTTTCTCTGTGTAGCCCTGGCTGTCCTGGATCTCACTCTGTAGATCAGGCTGGCCTCAAACTTACAGAGATCTGCCTGCCTCTGCCTCCAGAGTGCTGGGATTAAAGGCGTGCTTCACTACTGCCAGGCTCAGACAGATTTTTTTAATTAAAAATAAGAGGATAGCAGAGCTGGGTGTGTAGCTCATTTGGTAGAGTGCTTGCCTAGTACACATAAAGTCCTGAGTTTGATCTCTACAACCACATAAACTGGGCATGGTGGCTCACACCTGTAATCCCATCACACAGGAAGATCAGAATTTCAAGGTCATCTGGAACTACATAGTGAATTCTATGCCAGCCTGAGCTACATGAGACCCTGTCTTAAAACAAACAGCAGCAGATTCCCCCAAAGTATGTGAATATACCATAGCAGTAGTACACACTTGTAATTCTAGTCCTTAGGAGAATAAGGTCAGATTATGGTGAGTTCCAGGCAACTATGGGTTACATAGGAAGTTTAAGATTATTTTGAGCTACATGGTGAGACCCTGCCCCCGAAAAGATGCTGAAAAAATTTGTAAAACTATGTTACCATATGGGTAGAATAATTTTAGAAAGTTATAAAAATTCATACTTGAGGGGGTTGACATGTAATCAGGACTTGGGATGTTGGTCACTGGTAGAATACTAGTCTACCTTATTATAAAGCCTGAGTGGGATCCCAGTTACCACACACATGAGAAGTCATCCAGTGCAGACAAACATTTACTAAGTCAGACACACACACACACACCCCCGAGATCATATATACACTGACTGTACCTGGGTGTTAAAGCTTTTCAGAGGGTGCACCTTCTAAGCCAGGCTGAGAAACATATTTCTTGTATTTACACACACACACACACACACACACACACACACACACACACACACATACACAAATATTTAATTTTATATACTTAAATTACTCAAAATAATACAATCAAAATTTTAAAGTAGTAGCATATTGGAAACACTAGAGGGCACTACAGGAACACATTTGGATAAACTCACTTGCTTGTTCTACTCAGGGGTGATAAGAGAGATCATAGGGATCATGTTTGGTTCGTCTTTGCAAACCTGTGCTTGTTCGCTTTCCCAGCCTGAGTGTATGGAGCTGCCAGAGGAGCTTCTTCAACTCAAGGACTTCCAGAAGCAGCGCCGAGAGCGAGCTGCGAAGGAGTACAGAATGAATGCGCAGGGCCTCCTCATAAGGAC
>CABHPP010144323.1:29454-49963 GCA_902168425.1 Peromyscus attwateri | reverse complement strand
TGTGTGTGTGTGTGTGTGTGTGTGTGTGTGTGTGTGTGTGTGTGTGTTTCTGTGTAGTTTAGAGTCCTCAAAGGAGAGAAAAAGTGCAATATTTGTCATTTTCTTCGGGCTTCTTTTGCTCACTATGATCCATGTTTTTGAGTGCACAGTTGTATCAGAAGCTGAGCCATAAGCAATCAGCTTACCTAGGATCTTAGGTTTTTAGGAGCAGCAAGTCTCACTGTGGATGAGAGATCTTCAGTTTTGTCTCCCCTCATAGGTGTATAATCAGGAAGGCTATGATCTCATGGTCCCAATCCTTCTCAGAAAGTTCTGGGGCAGGCCTCAGCATCAGATGGTCCCAGATAGCAGTCACTAAGTCATCTCTTTGAAGACCTTTAAAAAAATACGCATTAGTATTCATTCTGTTTGGTCTATTTATATTGTATTACATGATGTTTTAATGTCCAGTGTTCATCCAGACACACTTCGGTGGTGATCCTGTAAATATGCAGGTTATGTAAAATATTAAACGTGAAGCAATAAAAAAAAATCATCCCCATTGTTCTTCTGTACTAGGGCTAATGGTATTTGCCTTTTCCAGATCCCACTCTGCTGCGGATGTTGTTTTACCTGCTGAAGGCTGTCTTGCTCTTCCGAGGGCTATAACTATTCCCGCTAGTCCATGTAACATCAGTGCTCACCCTTGAGTGGGGTAAATTCATCCTTGACCTCTATTCTAGCGACTTTATGATTCCTTATGTTTCAGGGGCATGACTCATTAAGCTCTGCCTGATTCAGTGTCTGTCTGCTTCTTGCAGGTGTCTGGATCTCACATGGGGAACTTCACTCTAAGCAAGCTTAACAATGGCAAGGCCTTATTGATTAAGACTCCTGGCAACCAACCTACTTAGAGATCCCACAATTCCACCATTGCTAGGCTGAGCATACTGAGCCAGCTGTTTCCTTACAGGGCTGTATTTACATGTGAAAAGTGGACATTATGGGGCAGAGAACAAACACAATCAAAAGTTTTAGTTGGGCTATTCAGTGTGGACTTGTGATGTCCAGGCAATGGGGACCCACAAACAGGTGCTGGTGAAATTGCAAAGCAAGTGTGTTCTTGAGAAATTTGCCAGATTCAGAAACATTATCACACCTGCAATCATATCAAATCATATAAGAAAGAAAGTAATTAAGTGCTAAGTGTGTGGAAAAGTCTATAAAAAGGTGTTTTCTGATTCTCTAGCACTGTGTCCGCTTTCCTGCATTATGAAGAAACAAGTCAAAACAAATCAACACTCCAGACAAATGGAGAACTTGATGGCATCGCTTCACTTTACCGAAATTCTGCCCTTTCCCCGATCAGGGTTAATTTTACTATCTTTCCCTCTTGCTCACCTTTCTTTCTTCTCTCCCTTCCTTTACCTTTTAAAAATACCTAGCAGTTAAGCATAACAAATGCAGAACAATTAAATAGGAAAGTGGGCAAGCTGCTTCCCTTATTTTAGAGCCTGACAAGATGTGTTAGCTTTTACATTTTGAGCTCTGTAGGATGCCAGGCACTCAGAGCAGGGGTGGCTTCTATCTTTATGATGCTAGCTGCACAGGCATCCTATTGGGATGAAATCATCTTTGTTTCTATTTTTTAAAAATTATTTAGATTTTTGTCAAGGTCTTCAAAATCCCTCTAAGAAGCAATGGCCCTCTAGTTTCCTTTGGCAAACCTGGGCAGCCTACTGCAGAAGCAAGATGCTTCTGACTGCAGAGGGGCCCTTGTGTGTGAGCGTGTGCTCTGTCAAGCTTCACAATGTGCCTGTCATTCAAGAGCCCATCACAGCCTTTCCCTCCAGGCTCTCCGGGGACTCAGCAGTGGGAGAGCAGGTGCCCCACGGTCCCATGCCACTTGTCATCACTATCAGAGTTTCTGATGTGTCCGTTTTTTGTGAGCCAGTAGCTGCCTTGACTACCTGTGGGATCGTGTGGGAAAGCTTTAAAAAGTACCGAGACCCAGCTCAAGATTTTGATTTGATGGTGGAATGACATAGGCTGGATATTGATCTTTAAAGATTTCCTGTGTGCTTCCAACATGCAGCTGAGTTTGAGTGATGTGGGGAGGAGGAGGAGAGGAGGAGGAGGCAGCGGCGGCGGCGCGGCTTGAGACTATTGTGGGAGTTAAAAGGCAGGTAAGTCTGAAATAGGAGAACTTCAAGAAGAATCACATGCCACATCCACACATTCAAAGCAACTTCCCACTCTGGAATTGTCATGAGGACCCTCTTCCATCCTCTTGAACTTCTACAGGGGACCAAAATCTATGCCTGCAGTTAGAGATGAACTTTGACTATAGAGAAGTGACTAGGTTGAGGTTTCTCCACATTATAATATAGAATATATAGAGAATATATATATATTCTTGCAATGAGAGTGATTATGAAATATGAGCATTTTCCCCCTGCTCCATTCTCCACCCAGCTCTAGAGTTATCTTCAAAAAATGTAAGTCAGGTCCGTTGTTTCCTCCATCACCTCAGTCATTTCCCATGAGAATACAGTGCAAATTCATTTTCTTTTAGGGCACTAGAAGCTGAATCCAGGGTCCTGTGCATGATAGACAACCACTGAGATACGATCACAGCTCCTTGTATTTTAAATTCTTTCTTTTGAGGCAGAGTCTCTCTATTATGTAGCTCCTGTGGTCCAAGAACTTGCTATGTAGACAAGGGTGGCTGCAGACTTACAGAGATCTGCCTGTCACTGCCACCGGAGCCCTGGAATTAAAGGTGCAAGCTTACCACACCTGGCTAAATTTTAAACTCTTAGCAATATTTTTGGCTTCCATGCCCACCCAGTGATATGGCATCTCCTCATCACACTGACTTCATCTTATACTGTTCTCCATTGCAACACACAAGAGCATGCAGGTATTCTTTTTATACCCTCAGTTCACTAAATATATTTCCCACTTCAGACCTTTGAATTTTCTCATTACCTTTGATTGGAAAAATCACTCCCTCAAACATCAGTATCACAATGTCCTTCTTTTTATTCAGTTCTCAGTGTAAATGTCAAATCTGCAGAGAGCCCTTCCCTCCCACCCTATCTATTCCACTCACCCTCTCTCATGCCCCATCTGTTAATTCCACAATGCCCACTGCTATCCAAATTAATACGTTCTCTGTCACATGTATTGCTCATCTCCTTTCTGCCAGGAAGGCGAGCTTCTCGAGACTAAGACCCTGATTGGTGATGCTCACTTCCATGTCCCTAGTAGCTGGCATAGTGACTTTTGATACCTTCTAAGCACACAGTAATCACTGCTGGAAAGTACTGGGAGAGAAAGCAGAGGGGAGAGGAGAAGGTAATGACCCATTTATAATCCTTTCCTATTACCAGCATTCCAAGGACGCACTGAGTATCTGGCACATGTGGTCCCCTTGTTTCTTTTCAGAATCGGTAGAGTCTGGGTGAGATTGAGAAGCAAGCCAGTATATCCACAGTCTTAATTGCTTCTTTCCTAATGTTAATACCCAGCAATTTTAGTGGCAATTTGAGTTGCAGCCTTTATGAGTAGGAGCCAGGATCTCAATGAGAACCAGGGGAAGCAGTAATCATCAGCAAGCCTTAGTCAAATTTAAATATAGAGCTGGCAGCAGAATGTGAATCCAGTAATGAAGCGTGGAGATATTTTAGTGGCGCATTGGGTAGGTTATTGGGCCTCTATATGTCCAAAATGTATGTATGCAAGCTTTCTGAAATGAGAACTTAGGGCAAACAGGAATCCTGTCTGTATGTTACACAAATCCAAGATAATGGTTCTTATTTATTCAGTGCATAAGTATGTGCCAGTACTCGGCCGGCTTCCTAATACAGTATCTGAGACTTAACCTCATAGAGAAGAAGTTGGAAAAAAATCTGTTCAATTCAAGCTGCATGAATCAAGGGAAGAATCTGTGATGTCCTCCAGGCAGTGTTCTGAACCATGCAGACAGAATAGAAGCATCTATAAAAGAAGCTGGTCAATGAAAGGGTCCAAAGGCCATACAAGCACAGCATTGGTTGTAAATTCAGTACCTTCCTGTTTGTCTTTCTCCCTTCCTGTAGTTTGGGGTTCACTAAGAAACTGAGACCAGAGTAGAAAAAAAAAAAGGCAAGCTTGTTTAATAATGTGCAAAAGCAATATGGTCATGGTAGCAACAGAACCTCTTCTGTAAGATGATGGGCAGTGTTGGTCTCCATTTTGGAGCAGTCCTTGTGTGGTTTAGCATGAGGCACTATGCATCCAATATTTAACCATATAAACAAGGACAGTCCTGATTGGTCAATGTTGGATCCTATGAAAGAGCCTGGGCTTGCCGAGAAGTAGCTCTATCTGATTGGCTGCACTCAGTTACATCAGCTTACCTTTCCCAGAGCCATGGTTTTTCTGTTTGGGTCCACATTTGGATCAGGCTTGCATTGTGGACCTGCTCCCCTTCTGTCCACAGCTCCTCTAGACCTCTCCAATCACTACAGGTTATGCACCACTCTTTGAGTTCAAGCGCAAGTCATCACCTGGACCTTCCAGTTGCAAGGCCCAATACTTAAAATTTCAATAGTAGACTCTGAAGAAATATTCTAATCAACAGCCAGAATAGCTGGTGCATGCTGGAGTCAACTTTTCAAATCCTGGAATTTATGAATGTTTAAGTGGTTTAATTTCTTCCCATAGATAAATAGTTCTACCTGAAAATCTTGAGTATCCCACACATACAGATGGTTTAGTCAGTCTGTGGTAGTCTTTCTTTCTTTCTTTCTTTCTTTCTTTCTTTCTTTCTTTCTTTCTTTGTAACCTTCTTCCTTTGCTTGGGGAACTGGACAATACTGTACACCAGGTGGGAACAATGAACTATCAGGATTTCTATATCTGGGGAATCATCTGCCCTAAAATGCCTCACCACCTCCTCAGTCTTCCCTCCTCCTGGAAGAGGGGGTGGAATAGGGATGGAGCCACATTTTATATTCCATTTGCTGCCTTCTGTTCTTGTCATCTCTGCTTTTGCATCTGCCTCCACGGAGGGTTGCAAATGCACACAGGAGAAGGCTTAATGTGATTCTGGGTGTCCTGGGAAGGACAGTCTGCCAGGCACAGATGCCACCAGCCTGCTTGCTGTGGACGCCCTATACTACACCACTGGTTACTGTGGGTTTGTTTGTGATTTAATTTAATGTAGTAATTAATATCTTCATGAAGGAAATAGGAGCATTGAGGGGAGAAGAAAATGAGGGGGGTGGACTTCAGCTAAGGTATTGCTCTTCTAAGGGCAACTCCAAAGTACAGCCCCAAAGCTTGAGATTTGAAGATAAGGTCGAGGACCAGAAAGGCAGAGGGAGATGCCTATTGTGAAGTCATTAAGGAGGATATCATGTTCTTTTCCCCCAGGGAGGACCTCATTCTTTTCTCTCAAAGAGGACTACATCCTGTACCCTCAGGGAGGAGCACATCCTTTTCCCTCAGGGAGGATCACATCCTTTTCCCTCAAGGAGGACTTCATCCTTTCCCTTGGGGATGACTGCATCCTTTCCCTCAGGGATGACCACAGTTTTTTCCTCAGGAATGACCACATCCTTTTCCTTCAGGGAGAACTGTATCCTTTTCCCTCAGGGAGGACTACATCCTTTCCCTCAGGGAGGATCACATCCCTTCCCCTCAGGGATGACCACATCCTTTTCCCTCAGGGAGGACTACATCCTTTCCCTCAGGGAGGATCACATCCTTTTCCCTCAGGGAGGACCACATCCTTTTCTCTCAGGGATGCTTCTCTTCCTAAACTTGTCTATTGGGAAGGTCTAGCAAGTGTTGTTTCCTTGGTCATTACCAAATGTTTCCACAAGGTGACCTCCTTTCACATGTGGTTTCCATGACTACTCATGGACTGACAAATCTCAGAACTAAGTATCAAGCTCCAAGCTCATTCCTCAGCATCTGCCTCTCCTTGATATCCTAGAGGCTCCTGGGATACAACAGAAAAGTTTTCCTTTCTCTTTTTTGATTCTCTTTGCAGACCTCTTTTTAATTTATTATTATTTTCACTTTTTAGCCCCCTTTCACATCTCTGTGAAGAGCACAGAAGGCCACACCAATGCAGATACTACGTTCACCAACTTTTGGGGAGTTTACACTTCCATTCTTCTCAGGTCTCCAGTCTTCTTGCTATGACCTCCCAAGGTAAGACCCTGGCATTTCCAATCTTAAATCCTAGTGACCTCCTTTTTAGTCCTGCTTCTCCAATTCATGTTACGTGCTTTCCCATGTCCTCATGGCCTTTCATGTATTCTCACTAACTGAAATCAACATCTTTATTGAGCTTTTACAGTTTCCTATAAATTATCTGCAATCCTCATAATAACCCTGTCATCATCCACTCAGGAAATAATATGTCTTACATTTGAATCCAGGCTTGCTGATCCCCACAGCCTTGCTCTTCATTATTGTTCTTCTAGCCTGTTCTTGACACCTCATCCATCCAACCCTCTTGCTAATTTCACTGTTCATGTGCCACCAACTTCTACAGACTTTAAGTATTGAAGTTAGGATTCAGCTTCTCCCTTTTGAACACACACTCAACGTATCAGAATCTACAAGAACTATCTGTTTTAGGTGATAAAGCTAGTCGTTAGCTCTCTTTTATTATAATTAAAAATGATTTACTTATGTTACATGTATGAGTGCTTTACCTGCATGTGTGTCTGTGCACCATGTGTGTATGGCGTGCTGGGACTAGAAAAGGGCATTGGATCCCCTAGAACTGGAGTGACAGGTGGTTTTGAGCTGCCACGGTGTGCCAGGAACCAAACTTGGCTCTGCTGCAAGAGTTAAGAGTGCTCTTAACTGCTGAGACATTTCTCCAGATGCAACAATTATAGTTTCTTCAAATATATTTAGGAAAAGTTTATTATATGATAAATACTTGATATATCACTTAAGCAAAAGATAAAAATCAGTGTTACTTTTTGGTGGACAGCATCAGCAGCTAACAGAGCTGTCAGTGTGCCAGGAGCCATTCTGAGAGTGAGCCTGTATTTGTTCATGAACACCTTTGAACAACCACGGAAGTGTCTGCTCTTACTACACCATCAGCATTCACACGAAAAACCATGGTGTTTGGCATTTTTGGACAAATCGTAATGCTAGCAGGGAACAGAGTTAGAGGTGGAGTAATAGTCTTGAATCTTTAGCCAGTGTTTGGTGCCTTCATTTCAAATGATACATGAGCCAAACCCTGGGAACCAAGGAATGACAGATGACTTCCTGGGACTCTATGTGGATATACCACCTTATTCCTACGTTATTCTGAACTGAGCCTCTGGGGTTCCTGGAGAAACAGTGCTCTCATACATGTTTCATTTACGACTCCACAAGAAACCGAATCTGATTGAAGTAGTTTTCAAACTTGGCTTTATACTGGAATTCCCACAGGGATTTTGGGAATACTGATGCCTGGGCCCTCTACCAGGAGACTCTGAGTAAATTAATCAAAGAGGTGACTGGATATTAGGATTTTAAATATCTTTTCAGTGAATGAATTTAATGAGCAGCAAAGTTTGAGGACTATTTACCCAGGATGACAAATCTCCAAATGTGATCCAAGGCCTTCAGGGTGGTCCTGCTGGGGTCCTACGGCGTCAAGACTGTTAGCAATAATAAAGTGCTTGGGCTGGTTTTCCTCTCATGCTGTCAAATTAGCAGTTAATAAAAACACTAGTGCTATAGCAGGAGTCGAGGCAGCACTGTGAAATTCATGGAGACTTTGAACTTTGGATTGCTACACGCTGTATATAAAAAGAAATCAGCGACAGCAGGTGACGCCATCATTGAAGAAATAAGAATTAATTTTATTTAAATTTAAACTGAATAATTATTTTTAAAAAATTTTAAGGTTTTTTTTTTAAAATATCTTTTGTGTGTATGTTTATCACATGCATGCAGTGCCCACAGAGCTCAGGAGATGGCATAGAATCCCCTGGAATTGAAGTTATTGATGGTTGTTGGTCGCCATGTGGATATTGGAAACCAAACCCAGGTTGTCTGTAAGAATGAGAGCTCTTAATCACTGAGCTAGCTCTTCAGCCCCATGATCACGCAGCACTTTTTTTTTTTTTTAACTTCAAAGTGTGGTTGCCATATAAATTATAGTTTAGATTTGGGTATTTAGCAGATTTGTTTCTAAAATAAACAAAGTAAGCCTTTGTCTTAATGAAAAATAACTGACAATGTTCATATTTGTTGCCAATGATAAGCTGTTCAACTTTTATGTGAAAATTAAGATTCCCATGGCTTGGCTCCTTTGTCACCCTTAATGCTAGTTCCAAAAGGATAGGTGGAAATATTTAAAGAGGGGTTGCTGATAGTAGATAATGGTATGTTGTTACCACCTGGAAGATATTCACTTGTCAAGGAATTAACATTTCTCAAATGTTCAGTCCATGACATTGGAGAATCGGCCTGGGTGTGTGACCCACTCAGCGTTCAGAAGATACTTGTAGATTTTAATGTAATTAAGCATGATGAGTTCAATGACATGTTTTCAGATGCCACATGCAGCTAGCCTGTAAGAAGATTACCATCTGGTGAGTTTGTGGGTAAAATTAAATAAAACTAAAAATAAAATAAATAAAAGCAAAAAATAAAAATAAAAATTAAATTAATTTAAAATAGTATTAAAAGACTTTCTTAGTAATACATTTGTAAGAAAATATATTCTTTATATTCTTCAACTAAATGACATATCCTAGTAGATTGACTGTAGAAGCAGTGTTGACAATCTAAATGCTTTCTTTGAAGTCAAGCACGGAAGAGAATTACAAATATGCAACATATCATTTTCCTCAACAATTTTTGGTGTGGGATATTGTGCTATTTTCATTGTTTTAAAAAATGTTTAAAATGTTAACACATAATATATTTATTATTTAAGTGAATAAACAAATAGATTAAAATGATCAATTTGTTTTAGGTTTTCCCAAAGTTGGTCCTGGTAGACATAGCCCACATGAATTTTCAGTGTTCTTCCAGTACTTTCTACTCCAGGGTCAATGGGTTCTCCCCAGAAGAGAGAATAAAGGAGGCCCGTGAACAGCCTGGGGCTGTAACTAGAAAGACTGTTTACTTTCTGCTGAGAGAGACTGGTGAATAAGGCCACCCTGCTTCACTGCCACTGGGATTTCTCACTCTGAAGTGCTTCCTTCCTCTCTGAAACTTAGATTCTTTTACCGCCTCATCCGAGCTTATTGAATGTCTTTATGCTCTTCTTTATCTGATCAGGACTTGAGTTGTTTTTAGCAGTGGGATTTTTTTTTTTTTTTTTAGTTCCGTGTTACAGAGGATGAGGAGGACACACGGTGGAATCAGTATTTCCAATACCACATCCTTCTGCTATGATTTATCTGGGCACCCATGCCAATACCGCCAGCATATTGAGTACTTTTACTCCAGAGACTACTAACTAGGCTGCTAACTAAAACTTCTTGCTTCAGGTGCAAATGCTGATTTCATCGGGGATCAAAATCTAGTTCTGTATTAGACCTCTGCTTATTACACTAAATGCCGGCCTGAGAAAGTTTTTCTGTTGCCGTGGGAGCCTCCATCTCTAACTCCCTTCTCCGTGCACTGTCCTCCATGGGGAGGAGTCCTGAGAGCATCATGTTTCATAACTCCCATCTCTGAAACTGCTGCATCAGAATTGCTTCAGTGGTACCGCACACTTCTCTGCTCCTCCAGCTTTCTTCCCAAGCACTGTTGGGCCAGGCATGAGAAAGACAGCATTGGGTCTTCTTGGGGCTCTAGCAGCATTCTCCCAAGCATTCTCTATTTTATTTGAAATCGATTGCTGTCCTGATTCTATCTTGCTTAAATGCTCCATTTGTTATTTTATGCTAAACCCACAGCACTCTGACAGGCTATTATATGTAGTTTACATATCAACAAACATGCTATTCTGTTGGCAGAAGCTGTGAGGTCAACAAGGTATTATTGCTCTCTAGCTCTGGGGTCAACTATAGGTATTCTGGCAGTCGGGGAATGTGCCATGTACATCAACTTCTTATCATGTAAAATTCAGTGTTCACTGATTCTTCTGTGTCCTCAAACTCCCTGTGGCCTAACTTGAGATAGTTCATATGAGACATCAGGCATCTTATAAATAAGCTAAAAATCTGCATATCTGAGAAGCACAGTCCCGAGAGCGTAGCTGTCCAGTACCTTGAGAGCCCACCTTTCTGGTCTTCCGGGTGATTGTTGGCACTATCCGTTTATGAGCACTGAGTTCCTCGGTGGGACCATCACACCACCGTCTCTCTCCTTTGCAATTGAGAAGCTAAGTTTTAGTTTTTTCCCTAGGTCAAGAGTTCTGCATAGCACCTCACTGTGGTCTTTTTATTGAATAAAATTGGAATATCACAGTGGATTAGACTGTCCTTTACTCCAGCTCAACACCCAGCTTTCACATATGTGGTGGTGGTGGTGGTGGTGGGGACTCCCAGGGCTAGCTCTCTGATTTTAGGTCTTTCCAGGCAGCGTTTTCTAGCCTTGTCTTCACTTTTAGTCTTTGAGTCTACCTTCTCTTTTCTTAGGTTAGATAGGAGAGGGAATAAATCTCATTGTATGATTTAGATAACAAACTCCCAAACCACAGTGCCTTATAATAAATTGTGGTTGTACTCTCATAGCTCCTATGTAATTCTGTACCATGTGGTGACTCAGGAACCCATGGTGCTCTGCCTTCCACACAAAAGACATCAGTAGGAATTGTTCACACGACCCTACAGGGGACTAGGCAACCTGGGAAATCGGTTGGTCATCCATTCTCCAGTTCCGTAGCTAGAATGTCAGAATTCTCTCAAGTCCGCGTGTCAGGAAGTACAGAACTTATGTGATAGTAGTAAGAGGTGTGGCTTTTTAGACGTGGCCATGTCATGCGGGTTCAATTCTTATGAATGGGCTCGGTGCTCCCACAGGGCAAACGGAGAGCAACCGACCCCCACACCATGTGAAGAGGCAGCAGTTAAACGTCGTCAATTGCAAAGAGTATGCTCCTCTGGTTCCTGGAGTTTTCCAGGCCTTCATCTTGGTTTTTTCTTTTTTCTTTTTTTTTTTCTTTTCCAGTCTCCAGAATGCTTAACAATGATTCCTGTTGCTTATAAATAATTGAGTCCTAGGTATTTTGTTGTAGCAATTGACATATAATATAGCTTGTAATAACTTGATGGCAGAGATGGGTAAGTACATTTACATCATGATAAGATATAAATAAAATGCGTGGTTTTAGTCATTTGTAGGTACATATTTCAACGTTGAACATTAAACAATTTTACATCAGTGTACAACCATCACCAACGTCCACCACTAGGGCTCATTTTGTGTTCCCACAACAGAAATCCTTACTCATTAAATCATGGTTCCATACTCACCCCAATCCTATTCCCTAGAAAGCACCACTCTACTCCCACATCTAGGAACTCAACCAGTAACACCTGTAAGTAAAGTCTGATAGTGTTGGTCCTTCTGGGATGGGCTTATTTAAGATAGTGTAATGTCTACATAATATATTGGATATATATTCAATATCATAATCCATCCTTAAAATCAGAGATTCTGACACATGCTACAACATGAAGGACTTAAAGTCCTACACAGTGCTGTCTCCTCTCTACCTCCATATATATATATGTATATATATATATACATATATATGTATATGTATATGTGTATACACACACACACACACACACACACACACACACACATATATATATATATATATATATATATATAAATTAGATAACACACACATGAGAGAGAGGGGGGTTATTATCCATTCCACCAATGGACACCTTATTTGCTCACATCTTTTGGTTTTTACAACGTCATTATTATTGTAGGTATACAAATATCTCTTTAAGTTACGTTTTATTTCTTCTGGTTATCTACCCAGAATGTGCTTTGTTGAGCCACATGGTAATTCTATTTTTAATTTTTTGAAGAAAGAAAATATTGTTTCCATAGTAGCTAAAACTTTTCATATTGGGTGCCTAGTTTTTGTGAACGGTTAGCTATCTCTGAAACATCACTCTGCTGCCAATTAGCTCTGTGGCCTTGTGCAACCTAATTAGTGCTCATGAATTTTATTTTTCTTGGTCAGAAAACAGAGCTAGCTGGGCATGGTGATGTGTTCTTTTGATCCCAGCATTAAAGAGGCAGAGGATCTCTGTGAGTTCGAGGTCAGCCTGGTCTATTCTCATTAGGCTCAAATTAGATGATGTATGCAAAGTCCTTAGCATGGTAACTGATAGAAACAGGTAGTTAATGTACTAACTACCTTTTATTTTCCCTCATCTCCTTGCATACCCTGATCACCGTATCTTCTATCCTTTCATTCAACACTGCCTTGAGGTTGAGCTGGTGAAAGTCAGGTACTCCTATATTAATGGTTATCCTCTCCAAGCACTCCAGAATCCCAGATCTGGGACTGAGTTATGTCAGGAGGAGAGAATGTAGTTCTCAGATGTCAAGAGCTCCAGCAGTTCCACCCCTTAATTTGCACCATGGGATACCTTCTGTGCTGGCTAGATTAATGTCAACTTGACACAAGCCAGAGTCATTTAGGAAGAGGGACTCTCAATTGAGAGAATAGTCCCATCAGATTGGCCTGTGGGCAAGACTATAGTGCATTTTCTTAATTAGAGATTGATGGGGAGGGGCAAATCCCATGGTGGGTGGTGCCACCCCTAGGCAGGTGGTCCTGGGTTCTATAAGAAAGCAGACTGAGCAAGCCATAGAAAACAAGCCTGTAAGCAGCACCCCTCCATGGCCTCTGCATCAGCTCCTGCCTCCAGGTTCCTGCCCTATTTGAGCTCCTGCCCTGACATTTTTAGTGATGGACTGCAATGCGGAACTAACTGTAAGTTGAAATAAACTGATTCTTTGTCGTCACTTTTGGTCCTGATATACTAACACAGCAATAGAAAGCTGAAATAAGACACCTTTTATGCTTAAGTAGGTGCTGGTTGAGCATGTGGTGCCCAAGTTTGAGGACCAGAGTTCAGATCCCCAGAATCCACTTCAAGCCAGGTGAAGTAGCACACATGCATAATCTCAGGATTTCTGCAGCAATATGGGGGAGACAGAGACAGGAGAATCCCCAGAAACTACAGACCAGCTAGCCTGGTGGCAAACAAGCCCTACCCCAAACAAGGTAGAAGGTGAGAACCAATGTTTGTGGTTGTCCTCTGACATCCACACATACCATGGCATCTGCTGCCAGCACTCAAAAAATGTGCACATGTGCAGCATGCTTACATCATACATGCAAAAATTTTTAAAAAGTTACTCTACTACTCAATGATCAAGTCATAGTCTCTCTGTCTCTGTCTCTCTCTCTCTCTGTGTGTACTTATGTGTAGGGGGTGTGTCTGTTCACATGAATGTGCCTGCATGTGGAGACCACAGGGCAAACTCCAGTCTTGTTCCTCAGTTTCCATCCACTTCATTTTTTTGAGACAGATCCTCTTACTGGGACTAGCAACTCACCAAACTGGTTGGTCAGCAAGCCTCGGGATCTGTCCGTCTCCACATTCTCAGTACTAGTATTCCAAGCATATGCCATGAATGCAGCTTTTTTACGTGGGCTATAGAGGTCAAACTCAGGTCCTCCTGCCTGGATGGCAAACAACCAACAGAGCTATCTCCTCGGCCCCTAAGTCATTCTTTATAGACTTCCTAACTTTTAATTTTGAGCTGGAATTGCTTCCCTCACTTGAAAATGTCTCAGATCCATATCTGTGTGAGTTCCGAATTATTTCAGATAAGCTTATTGGTCTCAACAATAAAAAGCTGCAACTGATACCTTTTGAGATTACTGACTCACTAGCCCCCAACAGTGCTGGAATCGGAACAAATGATGACGAATCAGGTAAAATCAATCCTTACTCCCTTTAATTGTCCTTGTCCCTGCAACCTCATCCTGGCATGCGTTAGGTCCAAAGCTCTTTATCTACTTGAGATAAGGCCACCCTGGTTTTCTTATCTTCAACTGGAGTTAGAAGTTTGACTCTGGTCCTCATGCTGTCTGCTTAACAGAGCAGGTAGCCAGGAATGTTGACTCCCCTCCCAGCCGCGGCTTTTTTTTCATTTGCAAACAGAAAGAGGTAAATTAGATTGGAAACTGAATTTCATTATCTCCCAGGCTCCTCAGAAAGCCAAAGCTTCTGTGAGCCTCTGCTTCCCTTGGCAATTTGAGGTGTCGTGCGATGTCTTCCACACCTTTTATCAAAGCTAAGGAGACATTTACCAGCAGGGAGACACTTCTCCTCACACATACATCTACTTGCCATCACAATGTTTGAAGATTATTGTGATCTTACACGGCAATACACAATCAAACACCAGATGCTCGGCGTTCAGAACCAAAAAAGCAGATGAACAATTCAAGCTCTTCCATCTAACAAACTTTGAAATGGAAGAGGCAGACACATTGACCGTGTCTCAGCCTAGGATTCCCCCGACCCCCAGAGTGTGAATGCTCACGGGATCCACGCTGGCTTTGGCATGAGCAGTGGTGGGAACATGGTAGTGATGAGGCGGGGGTGACAAGAGCTTTGTCAGCCGCAAGACCCAGGCTCTGAAGTACTCACAACAGAAGTCCGCAGAGCAGGAACAGACAGCAAGGGCCACTTCCAAAAAGCATGTCAAGAGCTGTCATACAGTTTATTCAGTGACTTTAAGTGGTGTTAAACAACCGAGATTGGAACTGTGAAGGCAAAGCAGGGAGAATTTGGCAATACATTACAAATGCCACTCTATGTTTACAGATAAATAGAATGTCATAAAATCGCCTCCTTCCATTAGGAAAAAGTATTTATTTTTCTTGTCATTAAAAGAGGAATTTTCTTGATGTAATATTTTGCAGACACGGTCATATTCTTGACATTTTCCTGCAAATTAGTGTCTTATTTGTGTGTGGGTATCCACACTGTTTGTTGCTACTCTTGCCTTCTAAAATTTCTCCCTGTCTCTCTGTCTCTGTCTCTGTCTCTCTCTATCTCTCTCTGTCTCTTTCTGTCTCTCTCTCCCTGTCTCTCTGTCTCTGTCTCTCTGTCTCTGTCTCTGTCTCTGTCTCTCTCTCTCTCATGTGTGTGTGTGTGTGTGTGTGTGTGTGTGTGTGTGTGTGTGTGTGTAGGTGTATGTGTGTCACAGGTCACATCTGGAGATCAGAGGACCACTATGGGTGCAGATCCTCACCATCTACCCTGTTTGGGACAGGGTTTCTTGTTCACTGCTGCATATACCAGGCTAGCTGGCAGGTGAGCTCCCAGGGATACTCCTGCCTCTCCTTCTCACCATGCTTTAGGAGTGCTGTGATTACAGATGTGTGCTATTCTGTCTGGCTTTTACATGAATTCTGGGGATCTGAACTCAGCTCTTCATGTTTGCATAGAAGTACTTTACCACACATCTCCTCAGCCCTGGTCTAATAGTTCATCGTATTCGATTTGTAAAAGCTTTTGCTTTATTCATCATCATCACCATCACCATCACCGTCATCATCATATGTGTATTTGATCACCACTACCATCATCATTCTCATTGTCATCATCATTTTGTATGTACGTGTGTGCTGTGTGTGTGCCCAAGTACAGGTGTGCATGTGTCATGGTAGCTGTGTGAAAGTCAGAGAACAATTCTGAGGAATTGATTCTACTTCTACCATAGATTTCAGGAATGGAACTGAGGTCATCTGGGCTGAGCAGAAAGTGTTTTAGCTGTTGAGTTATCTCACAGGTCCCCTAATCTCTTCATTTGAACTCTGTCAACAAGTTAGTGAAATTAATGTCCTCTAGTTGGTCCACTCTGTCTTCCTCTCTTGCACTTCTTTGACCACCACATGCCCGGAGTGTCACAGGGATGCTGAGGTCAATTTACCAGTCGTCAAAATAATGCCCTTCTATTTACCGACTCCACCGTTTTACTGGTCATGCTTACCACCTGCAGGAGCCTCTGTGTTTGGAAAGAGAATGCTGTCAGTGGGGACAATGCCTAAACAAGATTGGTTCTCCCATTGTGGAATTCCAGGCAATAGAAAGTTATGTAGCGGCAGAAGTCTCTTGTCACATCATTTGGGTGACTCTGTTCTCTGCTTACAATCCAAGTATCCTGCAAACTATGCACAGAGCACAGTCTTTTTCTATTAATTTTATTATTCCTTTGAGCTAGGTTCAGGTCTAAATTAGGCTGATGTAAAATGTAGCTGGTGGTTGATCGTAATGTGCATGTTACAGATTCCTCTTCTGAAGAGTGAGACCCAGTGTGCTTTGTGCGGGAATAGGATTGTGTAAACTTCTCCCATCAGCTTCCGTTTTCCTGCTCATCAACACTGGCAGATAATTTTGCCTTCAGGTTTAATCACTTTAGGTAAGCTGTAAGCGCTGAGCAACACACAGATATCAAAGCCTTGGCATAATAGCTGTAGGAGTCTGTGGCCCATGGAGAACTGAATGAGGAAGGTCTGACTCACTTTATTTGAAAATAACTTTTCTGATACAAGAAATTGCTGTAATTCTGCTCATACCAGGAACAGGTGGCAGAAATTAATGACAAGTCACCTATCCATTTTCATTTCAATTTGTGTGTGTTTGAACATTTGGAGTCACGTAATTGTTTAGAGCTGAAGACAGCAGGGGAACACAAGGGTGTCCTGTGTGTTTCAAGGCAATAAGAAAATCTGATTTGGAGTGGATAGGTCACAGCATTTTCCACAGATGAACGGCTCTGTCGGGGGGCAAGATGAAGCTAGGGGTTGAAATTGCCTCAGGGAGATGAGTGGTACCCCTGAAGAGGTCTCCTCTAGGCACAAGAAACAAAGAGATTCTTAGTCATTCTGGGCCTCAGTTTTCTCCTCCTTAAGGAGGAATGACTTTTAAGATGGCGATGGCGGGGAACTGTGAACAGGATAGGCAGGGTCAGCATAGGCACTGCTGGACTATGACGTCACCCTCCTCCTCCTCTCTACCCACAGGTGCCCTTCATTCCCACCCAGTTTCTGTGCTATTCTGTCAGTCTAGATCAAGAGTTGTCTTCCAACTGGGCTTCTCGGAAATCCCACCAAATAAAAGATATTTTCAACTATCTATTGATATTTAATAGTTGTCAAATAATGGTAATATGCCATTATTTAAAAAGTGTTTCTTTCCTGAAGTACCTCAGAGTTGACTTTTTTTTTTTTTCATTCTTTGCAGAGACATCTATTTGGCTGTACAATAGCACCCCAGAAAGACGTGGAGCAGCGAATAACTTAACAATTGTACAAAAGGCATTCTGCACTTCAACAAAGCACATAAAAATGGAATAATCTTTGGTTCAAAACAAATTTTATCTTAAAGCCAATTTTCCCTATTTCTCCTTACACTTTCAAAGGTCAAAAAGAAAAGTGATTTTTTTCAATTAGCATGCTAGAAACTACAGTTTTATTAAAAAATTGTCCAGATCAGTTGTGTATCTCTGACCAGTTGACTCCATAGAACAAAAGCTGAAAGGTCTATCCAGAGCTGGTGAATTTCCTCACGATATTACTGTAATCTGTGGTCCTGCTACCATTGGGCATGGTCATCACCGTGACAATGGGTGAATATGGATGACAGGAGCCAACTGAAGGGACTTTGATGAGGAGAGAGCTTGTGGGTTAAACCTTGATGAGCCCGTACAAGTTCATAGTTGGAATCACCTGACTTCTAGAAAATGAATTTATTTTATTGTCCTTTTCCTTAAAACCGTCCCAATTTCTTGCCACTTCAGTTTATAGTTTCATTATGTTGTTGTTTACTCTGCGTCATAAACTGTCCTCAGTGATTTCACGATCTACTTTATTATTCCAAAACCAAGGTACAGAGTACAGTCCCTGAGTATCTGGGGCCTGTCAACAGCAGAATAACAACAACACAGCCAACACTAGGGAGGGAATGCTGCTTTATCACAGCAGAAAACCATTTTATAGTTGGGGACACAGAGGTCCCAGAAATGTTAAGTACGTGTTTAAAATAGTTCCGATATAAAATACATGGAACTCTAAGAAGTCTGGTCCTGAAGCCCATGCCCCTAACTCCTGTAATGTATACCTTCTGGAATACTAGTTCCTCTATACTTTGTGTGCACAATATTGAAATGAAGCCTGCCCCAGAGAAGAGACAACCCAGATGGAGTATTGGTAAACACTACTGGGCCTCTTAACAAACCGAACTTTTCCCTTGGTGCACCAGGCAAGAAGATAAATGGAATGGGAGCTTTCTAACCTTTGAGATCCAGCTTGGGCCCAATTCTAAGTTGCCACGCAACCTTGTTGTTTTTACATCCTCAGTTCCCTCAGCTATTTCCAGGGAATCAGACAGATGATCCTGTGGGGCTCCTCCTACCTCTAAAAGTCAGTAGCATTTAGGTCTAGTATATGTAATATAAAAGGTAGACCTCCCTTTGTTGGATAAACTAAGTTTGGCTTATTACTGCCATAGATGACCACACTAACTTAGTCTTCTCCCAGGGAGACTGGATGCCTAGTCTGTTAGAAGAGTTGGGAACTGAGAAGACGAAATGCAGAGCAGACACGTCTCATGGTGCTGGGATGAAGGCAGAGAGAGAGAACACTGGGGTGAGAGAGATTTGCATGCTGTCTGCATGAGTCTGCAGGGAACAGTGTGTGACTACGTGTAAGAAATTAGCGAGTGTACTGTCCTGCTGCTCGCTTCTGGGAAGGACATTCCCTTTCATTGGAGGTTGACTTTTAACAACCAATCCTCTTAGCCGGTCCCTCAGCCAATCAGAATTTTCAAGGGGATTTTTTTCTTTTCTTTTTAATTGTGGGTAAGGGAGGAAGGGCAACTCTCCTTCTAGTGGTGAGATGTACTTGCAGGAGCCCTCAGCTAGCCTACTCTCCATGCTGGGAAGAAGGCTGGTTTCAAAGGTTAGAGTCGCAGAGAAGATCCTATCCTGAGAGCGTTTGAGTATCTGGTTCCTTTTGTTTCAGGGAGACCTAGTGGTTGTTGTATTTTCTTTGCTGTTGTTGTTTCACTGTTTTCTGAATCCATCATGTAACGCAAACAGTAATAGGTCCAGCCTATATTGTTTGCTCCCAGGGTCCACAGAAGAGTCTACCAACCAGCTGAGGATTCTAATCTGAGGGATATTCAATGAATCTAAGCACACTGAGTTCTTTAGTCCACTCACTTTATTCTTCTATGGCGATTCTATCTGCACAGTTTCTTTTCTGTTCTCTTACTTAGCTCCTCTCGGTCCCTTCTGCTCTCAGTCCCCCCTGCTCTCAGTCCCTTCTGCTGTTCGTTCATCATTCTACCTAGTTCTTTCCATCTCTGTCCTCATCTTTGTTCTCCATCAAGTCTCATCTCTGTGCTCTCAGAGAACCAGTCTATATACCCACACAGTAATTCTTTGGTAAAGCAATTCGAGGCTTGAAGTTTTCAGGGTCTCAGAGAGAGGTGATAAGGACCCACACATAAAGCAATTAATTGTCAGCTTCCAATTACAACCCCAATGGGAGTGACTAAAGAGGAGTTCTCTGGTAGGGTCAACTAAAGGCTAAGATCAATTAGGGAATTTATGTGCTCAAACTATAACCTAGAAATGGCTAGGTAGAATGTTAGGGGTCAGTAAGTCACAAGAAAGCAAACTGTCTTTGGCGCCGCTTTTCCCGCTCATCCCAGCTGCAGCTGCTTTCTGGTAGGGAGGGGGACAGATGTTAGGTGGCTAAGCAGCCTATGTCAGAGCGTGTAGTATTTGGTCAATAAAAGCACTTTCACTCAGAGTGATTGCTGAGGAGAAAATCTAGGAATAGCACCTGGCTGAGGAGGAATAAAAACTTAATTTGCACAAGAAAGAAGCTTGGCACCTATCACCTGTCTGGCCTTGAAGGCAATCTCCTTGGGTCAGTGGGAAGTAACTGCCTCAACTCAGTAACTAGCAAATGGCTAAAACACCAACCCAGGAATGTGAGCAGTAAATCTCTTAAGTTAGGGTCTTGTGTAAATAACCCGGGGTGAAGGTAAGGGGTTGAGGATTTAATTGTTAGTGGTTCTTTTCTCTATCTGTGAGTGAGATGAGCTCATGTTTATCTATGTGCAGTTTTGTCCTTGGAAAAAGGTATCTTTGCTGAAATACTTTTGTCTGGAGAATGGCCCTAGCCAGATATATGTTAATAAAAGATAAACACAGCTGGGGACAGTTGTCCAATTACCCCAAATGTATAGGGAAAGTTGTGCCCAAGATTGAGATGCAATCGTGAGAGTACATGTACACGTAACATGGAGATGCATGGTAAGTGGGGAGACTCATATCTGTTATTGCACAAGAAGTTTACAACAACAGACAGCCAGCCAGTTCATTCAAAAGGCAGTAATTCCATAATACCTTGTGTGATGGTTTCCTCTAACAGGACCCTTAGTTCTGATAGGTTGACCTTCTGAACACTAGTTGTCACTGCTGTATACTCTCA
>CABHPP010144323.1:0-29354 GCA_902168425.1 Peromyscus attwateri | reverse complement strand
GAGCCACCTAAAGAAGGATGGAGAATTTTATTGGTGGCTGCGTTTGTTTTTCTGTTGGGAAGATGCATGACTTCCATCAGATTCTCAAAGGGGGGTGTGGACTAAAAAAGGATAAGAACAATTACACCAGGGAGCTTGTGGGCAGGGGCAAGATTCTTTCTGTGGGAGTTCAATAAACAGTCATTCAGTGAATTCAGAACACATCAAGGAAACTCCTGCTGAGCTTCCGATATGGCACTGGGCTCCTGGGGGACACAAAGATGAACGCCACAGCCTCAAGCAGAGTGAATCTTATGGGCCAGAGACACAGACAAAATGAAACAGAGTGGAGTAATTTCTACAACAGAGGCACAGTGTGGGACCTCTGAGAAGCAGGGGCTGATGGATAATTTTTCTAGGAGGCTCAGAAGGCTAAGCAACATGGTGTGCGCACGATGCTGGAGACTTCAGAGCTGGGCCTGACATTGTTCACCTGTGCATAGTGCCTGGGAACTCAGACTCTGTCTTTTGCCAATTGCATTCACATCCTCTTCAGTCCACTCATGGCTTTAGGACCTTGGATCTGGTATGACTGAATCTACATTTCAACACTGATAGAACTGAAATAATAATAATACCTACCTGATGCGGGCGAAGTTGCCCACAGTTAGGATAAAGTGGGGACTCAATGAACGGTAGCCACTGATGATTTGTGCTGTAGCCATTTGTTGTGGAGATGGTTGTTTGGCAGGTGTACTGGCAGGTGATACAGGAGAGATTCTAGTATGGATGGGCTGTAAGAAGAAAGACAAGGAGATATAGATGATTATTGAGAGTAGAAGTGTTTTGCTGGAGACCAGAATATTTGCAAAATGACTTTGGAGAGACTGCATGACCTGCACAGCTTTGGGAATGACCTGACTGGGATGACGAGGAACGAAGGAACAACAGACATATGTACAGAAAATGTGGGGCTGGGTAGACACACAGCACAGGGAAACTCGGGGCAGGCTTATTGTATACATCTGAATTGGATAAGGAGCCAGGCTAGTGGATCTCTGTAGCCAGTCTCTGCAGGGAGGCAGTCTCAACCTGCAGTAACCAAGGAGAAAGCTGTGGTTGATACTTTCTGCACACACTGACCACTTCTGTACTGGGACTGGGAGACGATTTTACCATTTTCCTGAGCCTGACCCAGCGGAGGCCTTGACATTCCCATGGGTCTGAGGTATTCAGATTCTTGATATGGCTGTGCTCATATCAACAATACACATTCACTCAGGACTGCTCCCCAGAAAATACAAGTAGAACATCTCAAAAGTCAGGTCTAAGGGTTCAATAGCAAGCAAGGGCATGAAAGGGCTTTAGGGAGAAGACTGATTGCAGGATAGAGGACCAAGAACTCAGAGCGCGATGGTGGGAAGCCCAGGAGAGGAAGGGCAGAGTGCTTCTGAGTTTTAAGAGTTTAGACTCTGGATGGATCTCCACTCAGGTTTTGGCTCTTAGGGCTAGAGAGACAGCTCAATTGATAAAGTGCTTGCTGTGAAAGCAGAAAGAATTGATGCTAGATCCCTAGCAACCACAGAAAGCTTCACATGGCAACAGCAATCTGTAGCTCCAGTGTTGGGGAAGGGAGAGGTGGAGACAGGTGGCTCCCTAGAACTTGCTGGCTCGTCACTCTAGGCAAATCAGTAAGTTCTAAGATTAGCGAGGGGACTTGTCTCAGAAAATACGGTGGCGAGGGATTGAAAAAGATATCAGACATTGATCTCTGGCCTCTACATGCACACATGTACATGTATAACCCCATGCATATGTGCATACATGTGGGGACACACACACACACACACACACACACACACACACACACTTCTTCGTTTTGTTCCTTAGTATTTATATCACTTTTGAAAAGTTACTGAAGTTTTACCTAAGACACATCCTCTCTTATTTGTGGGTCCTAGATTTTATGAAAAAACATATATCTTCATTAAAAATATGTATTGTTTATATGAAAATATAAGTAAATCTGTCTAGAGAGATAAAAGGAGTTCATGGTAGGGGGAAGGGTGAGAAAATAGAGTTCGTAAGAATGAGGCAAAGTAAATATCTAACCTCTAAATATATTTTTAAAAGATTTATTTATTTTTATTTTATGGGTATGGGTTTTCTCTGCATGTATGAATGTGTACCATGTGTCCACAGTGCCGGTGGAGGCCGGAAGAGGGTACTGGATCCCTGGAATTACAGGCGGTAGTTTGTGTGCCATATGGTCCTTGGGAACTTCCCCTGAGTCCTCTGCAAGTTAGCAAGTGCTCTTAACCACTGAGCCATCCCTCCAGTCTCCCAAATGTAATTTTCACTGAAGAATATTTTCAGCTTTTGATGAGAATGTCAAGGAATGGGCTCAGCATCCAATATATTCTTCCACAAAGACTTTAAAAAATGAATAAATTAAAAAATCCCAGAGCAAGGGAGATAATAATATTTACCTCGGGGGATTATTGAGAGGAGGGATGTGATGACACACAGCGGAGTCTTTGCTTTTGTTTTAATGGGACATACAGAAAGATCCTCAACCTTTAGCTATTACTGTAACGTTAGGGAACCACAAGGCAGTTATTTCTCCCAGGGACAGAGCTATCTTTCCTGCAGCCCAGCCTACGTCCCCTCAGATAAAGGTGAGGGGACAGGGCTTGACCTGCAAGGCAAACACAGAAATCCAGTAAGCTTCCCACAGTTCTGCCTCCATTTCCCCAGCATCTCCTCTCTGGGCTTGTTTGGACAGCAGGCTCGCAGCATATGGATGCCTGAGCTTGGCTGTAAACAGGGTTCAGAAGTCACCATCACCTCATCAATGCCTTTTTTTTTTTTCCTGTGGAGCCCCCAAGCTGAGCGGCAATCAGTCCTCTCCACGAACAGAGGCCAGATCCTGGAGCCTATTGCTTGAAATGAGCAAAACTGCCTTGGTATTTGTAACATCATCTCAAAGTAGGGGAGAAAAACGTTTGGAAGGAAATTGAATTGTAAGCTGCAACATCAGAACTCATTTCGTCCCTTTTTGAAAACACTGAAAAGAACTGTAAAGAAAAGAATGAGTGATTTTTGTTTTTTAAGAAAATGAAGTATTTCACAGAACGGGACAGGGATGTATGGTCAGGGACTTTTAAAAATCTCTGAGTTTTTCCTTCAATTGCTTTCTTGTTTCAATTTTATCTTAAAAATAATGTTTTAAAAGCCTGCATAATCTTCTCTCCTCAAACCCCCGGTTATGTTAAAAACAAACAAACAAACAAACACAGGATGTCATTCCCCCAAAAGAAGTAACACTCATGCCACTAATGGTTACTAGTCCCGGGCCATTCATGTTTATGATAACAGGGATATAATTTACAGAGAACTCTTACTATAGCCTAGGTACTATGTTTTGAAACAGGGCCTTGTTTGTGCCCTTGGCTGGCCTAGAAAGCAGTAAGCAAACCAGGCTGGCCTCCCTGAAATTCATGGCAGCCTCTTGCTTCAGCCTCTTCAAGTGTGGGGTTGACAGGTATCAGTCACCACCCCAGGTACTATTCTAAGAATTTCTTAAAAATTGACCTGATTCTAAGAAATGTACAGATGAGGGAATATCACCTATTCTACCAATGAGGAAAGTGGACTGATCAAGAAAGCTGAACAACTTGGTTAAGGTTTCACATCTGATGATGGGTAGAATCTAAATTTAGGCAACCTGGTGTCCACTGTGCAAACCCCCATTGATATTCTGATGTTGCTAGTGTGTTAAGATTAATGGTCACTTAATTTAAGATTAATGATCAACTGATAGCATTTTTTGTTAACATGTCATAAGGTGTGGAGACAAGCTGGCACGTCACAAAACCACCGAAGAATATTTGATCTCTAAAGGTAGACTAGCATGTGTGTTAGAGAATTGAAGACCTAGGTGGTGAATGCTCCCTTGATGTTGTTTGAGCTTTTCATTTGTTTTGATGACAGATAACTTTCTTCATGATTCCACAGTTACTTCTGTGCATCCCCACTTATTTGTCCACTCATTTTTCTCTTCCCACATGCTCTTCATCCTTCTTCCAGGAAAAGAAGTAAAGCATTCCCTCTTCCTGTAGAAATCATTCTCCTACCATTGGGCAGCTATACTGAATGAATTAATAATGCACAGGACATTTGTGTTATAATTTTGCCACAGAGCAGATGCAGGAACTAATGAAATTATTAGTAGAAATTTTTGTAACTTGGAAAACAGCAAAAGGATGGTTTTATTCCCTGTGGCATTGTATCTGAATCTTGTTATCTTTCTAATTTTTTATATTAAAAGACAGCCACAAGTGTCTGTTTGTTAGAGCTTCACAGTAGAGGACTGGTCTAGGCAGCCTAGACAGCAAAAACTTTCTCTAGTTCCAGAGGCGGGAAGTTCCAGTGCACGGTGTTAGTAGAGTCAGGCTCTTCAGAGAGGAATATATTTCTTTAACTGCCATTGCCAAACTATATAGATGAGATATCTGTGAGCTCAGAACACTCTGTATTCCTGGAAACTGTACCACCACCCAAACATCTGGATATGAGTCTTTCCCCCAGAAAGGATAAGACTAGAACTACGGATTGCATTTTTGATAGAATATTTTCCATACTTAGTGGTTCTTCCATTGTCTCCATCTGATGTAAGGTCTGTCTTTATGTTTTTCCTTTCTCACATGTCCCCTCATGGTACACCCTCTTTTGTGCTAACTTTTTGGGTTACAGTGATTGGGGATGTTTTTGGTAAACTCCACCCCACTCGAATCCTTGGCTTATAAAATAGTGAGAGAATGCTCTCTCACAGGGCCATTGGAGGATTACCTAGTTTTAATTGTGAGATGGTATTTTTCTTAGTTGTGCATAGATTTTTTTTCTCTTTACTTAAATTCTGGGCTACTGAGGAACAAGGAATCCACTCATGTCTTAGTATAGATGGTCCCCAACTCAGCACAAATACTCAAGTAATCGACTTTAGGATAGGCAAAAAGAGTACCCACATAGCCCTTCTGTTTTTCAGTTCTGCACGGTATTCCATTTGTAGTATAAGACAGCCAGGCCTGAGTTATACAATGCTCTTTGTGTTAGAAGACTTTTTCTGATCACAGCTAATAATTACAGTTCTGAACACATTTAAGGTAAGCTCTGCTTGGCTTTGTTATATTTTTAATTTTTTAATTATAGAAGCATTAAGGATTTGTCTCAAGCAGCTGATCCAGAACCCTCAGTATTGAGCTCTTTCTGCTGGGTCTTCTGGATCCCCTACAAGAACGCCATCAAATCAAGCATAATGAGATGGAACAGACTGCTCATACAACTGGGAGGCTCACTATTCTTAGCATATACCTGAAGCATGAGCAGGCTCATGCAAGTTTCCTAGGCTGCCAATATTTTCTATCTTTCATCACGAATCCTTTAGGGAAGAATTAAGTTCTTTCTAAGGACTGTGTGATAGAGAGAGGTTACCAGGAGAGTCATGCATGGCTCCAAATGGATTTCTCTCTATGTACTTTTTGCCTTTGCTGATTTTCAATGGTACCCTTTCACTGTAAGGAACTGTCAACATGAATGAAACAGTTTTTTCAGTTCTGTGCACTCTTCTGGGCAAATCTCTGAGCCCCTGTGTGGTCTTGAAAGTCTTAAGGAGACCTTGACTTGGGGGAGGTGGGAATGGGGGGTGGGTTGGGGGGGGGCTGGGGGGCGGGAAGAGGGGAGATCTGTGGTTGGTATGTAAAGTGAATAGAAAATTTCTTAATAAAAAAAGAAAAAAGAGAAAGTCTTAAGGAAGCTTATAAGCAGCAAGAAGACGCATTTTTCAGTATTTGCTTAGCTGAATCTTTTCAAACTGCCAACAGAAGAGAGAAGTTACTGGAGAGAGGCTACAAATGGGGACATCAGTGAATATCAACCCGACAAACCTCGAGGAGGATGAGACCAGCAGAGTCTGCGATTTAACGAAGTACAGTCAGATGTACACTGAGGCGGTAAACTGTCAGTATGCAGTTTACCACTAACATAGCTGAAGGCTATCTGGAAGTTAACGTCCTATAGAGAGAATAACAGCATGTCTCTAAAGGATGTGTTTAAAAGTACTTTCAACTCAAGGAAATGCTTTGCTTAATTACCAAACCACCACCTTTCCTAATTATTCTGTTATTGCAGACTTGCTCCAGGTTATAAGACGTATTTTTGAAATACAAATTTGACACATCTGTGAAAGTGCACATATAAACTCTGAATTAAAAATAAAAGAAACATTAATTACGTTCAGGAAATTAAAAAAAATGTACACTACTCTTGACTTAGTCTTTTCCCTCCTTGATTGGAGAATCAGTCTATATTTGAACTGTTCCTCTGGTAGGACAGATTGTTGTCATTTAGGCCTTATATGTTTTATATTAAGTGAGGTAACATGTTTAAATGCTTTGCCAGGCTTAAACTGTAACCTAAAAGTCTGCAGTATCCGTCCTGCTCATGGGCAGTGGATCATGGTAGACAGCTGTGTAGGCATCGGGGTTTTTGCATTTCAATTATTTCTTGTTGATGGTGTCATAGCGGCGTGCAAAGGAGTTTTGACTGGCTGTCATTAGTAGATTGGGACAGATAAAAAAGTCTGAGACTGGAAAGAGACCTACCTGACTAGGAAGTCTGAGCCACAGAAACATGGGGGGGTGGTGGTTAACAGGGGAGTATTTTGGCAGATAGAACACACAGTCCTTGGACACAGCTACTGAGTAATGTCATCTCTGGAAATCCATGGCCTAGGTGGACAGTAGAGGAACATTCAACATGTAATGGGTCTATGAAAATGACCGGCTCAGTCACACAGACATGGATTTGAATTTCAGCTTTACCAATCAGGCAATGTTATGACTTGGGATAAATTACAGTGTCTTTCTAAGTCCCATGTATTCATATGTAGATGAGACAACAGAAATTACTGGAAGAAATTATTACCATGACCTTTAGCAATACAGGTAAGGCATTAGGATAGCCCCGGACAAATAATAAGTGTACATTGCTTCTTAACACACATGATATGATTAAAAATGGGGGATGTTCTCAAATAAAAATTAACTGGTTATTGTTGAGTATAGAAGGATGCTTCAAAGACTTAGGAATCAGCCAGATTCTCCTAGGAAGGAAGAAGGGAGTTCAGATCCAACCGTGTTTCACGTGTTACAGTACAAAAGATGACTACTCAGAGCTAGAGAAGAGAAAACACACATGCTTTTCATCCTATTGCTGTGGGAGGGGATCAAACTCTCAGCATCAGCTGATGCTTCACTAGAGTCCCATGAGGACTTGACAGAGATGCCCTGAAGGCATTTCTGAGAACCATCCAAACACCATTTAATCTCTTTAAATTATTATCACCATCATCATCAACATCAGCACCATCACATAATCATCAACACCATCATCATCGTCATCATCATTATTGTGTGTGTACGCATGTTAGTGTGGGCATGAGAATGCTGTAGTGCAGGTATGGTGGTCGGAAGATAGCTTTGTAGAGCTGGTTCTCTACCATCTTTACCTGGGTACCGAGGCTCAAACTTGGGTCTACAGGCTTGCATGGCGAATACTTCTACCTACCTCACTGAGCCATCTCACTGATCCAAGCATCATTTTTATTTCATCAGTTTGTCTGTATACATATGTGTGTTCATATATGTGTGTGCATATTTATACATACTTATATTTACACAGTGGCATTGGAGATCAATCTTGGAACCTCACAGACACTAAACAAGAGGTCCCCCTCTTAGCTACCTTGCCAACTAGCTAGAATATATTTTTGATAGATGGGTTACATAGTAGAGGAAGTCTTGGTACATGGATAGGTGGAGGTAGTATGGGAAGAAAATCCCGGAATAAACATTTCTTTAGAACTGAAGAAATAAAACACCCCCTATTATACAGTATCAGAGGTAATGAGACATTTACAGTGTGTAAGGTCCTCTTACAATGTGTTTCAACACTTCATTTGACTTAGAATGATCTTAATTATTTTTTACACTTGGTCAAACAGCCTCAGCAATTTGTAGAGGACATATGAGCCATAACATGCATCAAAAGAACCCAAAGAAAGCCCCCAGGAAGAAAGGAAGCATCCGCACTCATTCTCCATTTTCAGATCTCAGTAAGAATGGCTCCTTTAACCAGTGAAGAGTCCAGGCTGATTCAGAGTGTCACTCAGGCAGCTAAGTGGGCATTTTAAGACCGTACAGTTCATTGTTGCCATGGGAAAGCCTTACCATGGTAATGATGAGTAGAGAGGTAGGGCCTCATGCTGAGGAAAAAGAACTCAGAAAGCTGGAGCAGATGGCCAGTTGTCTGTTTCCACTTTGGGTCTGGCAGATGAGCAATGGATCCAATTATATCACTGAAAGGGGAGAACCATCTAGGACGTTTGTGATCTATAGGACAGTGGAGGTGCCTCAGAGCAGAACCAGGTGTAACAGTACCTGCTCAGGAGTAGCCATGGTAACAATGGACATGCTCCAAGAGAGCAGATCCTGGAGCACAGATTGCCTGGGAAAGGAAACATAAAGATACTGGAGGCCAGAAGTAGAACCAGCAGGCGGCTCCTGCAGTCTATACCAATGGTGGGACTATGGGCCCTTTCCTTTACCACAAAATACCACATTAAAAAAAAAGACAAAACAAAACAAAACAAACAAACAAGCACTAAACTCATTAGAAAAGATCTTACTTAATTCAGTCTTGCCTATGAAGAGAAGTGATTGTTTTGCATTAAAGTAAATAATAAGTTCATGTTCCACAGCCCTCCCTGGTGTCAGTTTAGAATTCTTCATAAGTAGATGACAATGGATTCCTTACCACACAAACGGGCAGCTCAAAGTTGAATAGATTTCCTCCCTGAAGCTGTTCAGCCTTTCTCTTATGAAGGATGGAGATTCAAACACGACATTTAACCATAGTGCCCCCAGAGCTTATTTGAGAGAGAAGTCTCTTTTATTTGGGGCATTTCTGCAGAGGGACATGGGTGTGTCTTAGGGTAATGTCTTGTAGCGATTCCTTTAGAGAATCTGCCCTGGAGCCCTTCAGGAATAGTGTAGGGATCAGAGCCTGTGGCTGACTAAATAATTCAGTGCTGAGGAAGCTTGGGGATTTAGCTGTTCTGCTTAAGCCCCCCAAAAGTAAAGGCTTGTACTTCCTTCCTGTGCAAAAATGAGGACAATAGCCCAGTTTTAATTTCTCCATTTAAACCTGCACACATGTGGCCAGTACTACTCTAGATTGCCTTGTTATCTTTGAGGTTTTCCTTTATCCCTTGGAGGCCTGAGAATGAAATAAAAGCGGGGGCATGGGAGAATTTTCTAAATGGGAGATATTAAATGATTGTCATGTGATAAGCTACTTTGTATTTCAGAATGTTTAAATTCCAAAGCCCTGACATTCTCAAAGAAGTTGTTGAAAACACTGTGTGCTAATAAATAGAGTTCAAACTTTGAGCGATGAAATGTTTAATATTTTTCCCCCAGTAATCCTTTGCAGTGAGGCTCTGAACTTCCTCAATCAGAAATGTGCTACAATGGATGTTCTGCCTCAGAAAGCATATCCTGAATAACATAGCATTAATAACTATGCAATTCTCCCTACATACACTGGGTAAATATACTCAATTACATATGTTTTCAGGCCACTAACAATCCAGTCAGCCTGGAAATTCTTCTTCTGTGTTTGAATTCTTGTGGCACCAAATGGAGAGCAGGCCTCTAGCCTCGTGTTTAATGAGTCTCCTTTACAATCCTTCAGCAGTCATAAATAGGAAAGTAGAGGCTTTGGTGCAGCCAGCTTCTAACTGAAAATGAAATTGAACTTGGCAAGAACTACGGAAAGAAGAAAGTGCTTCCTCTCAGATCAGAGGCTGCTGGTATTACACATATTGGGTGGGTTACAAGTGAGCAAGGAGCTCTTGAGTCTGCCAGGTCTGTATCAGTCTCAGGCCTGACCCACTTGTACATGGACCTCCAGCAGGGGACAGAGCTCCAGAGGCTCATTGGAGAGATGAATGAGCATGATCAGGTGGATGCTATACAGAGGTACAATATGGTTCCAGGGGAAGGAACAGACACCTAAGCTGGGCTGTCATTAATCCTCCCTGTAGGGACTGTTCAAGTTTGGAGCCATAGTCCCTGCCTTCTCTAGCTGTAAATCACATGCCAGGTAGACTCAGGGCCACCAGGTCTGCCAACGTGCTCTCGTATATTGCATTGAAAGAACCCACTCAGATGACCTCCACAAATCTTGCTACTCAGAGGTGAGTGCCCTGGAGAAATAAGTGCTGCATTTGGAAAGATAAATGAATCATCCAAGTTAAGTGGGAAGATTGTATTCTGATTCAGTGCAAGCATTGTTGAAGGGGAAGGGAGATAAAGGGGAGGCATGGAGAAGAATATTCACATGCATGCGACTCTGTGCTTGCTAGCAGGAGCTCTAGTTCAGTGCATCTGTTTGTTCAAGGCTGTGAATAATATAGCTTTGACGCAACACATAATAATTAAAATTATAATTATAGTGACCACGTATTGAGTGCTTATGATGTGCTAGGCCTTGGGACTCAAGGGTTTTAAGTTTAATTTTCACAGTATATAGCACTACCATGATCCCCATTTTACTGGGAACTCAGAAAGATTAAGTAATTCTCTCTAGAGTACACAGAGTTGGAATTTGGCCTTGGAGTCCAGTGATGGGAACTCTTACTCACTGATGAGGAACCATGTTATTTAGGGTGAGGAGCTAAAATAGGTTTTAAGAAATAGAAACATTTACTGATTTCATGGAACTCATGATCAGAGGAAGAAAAATTATTTCAGATAGTTACTTATATTCTTGTAAGATCAATAGAGATTGGGGAGGGAAGTGTAGGGATCTTCAGGGGCTTTTCACAGAGGCCCCTGTACAAATCTACATACACTCTGTTCTGTTTACCAATCTGCTGCTGTCTACAGCTTTAGAGACCAGCCTACACATACCCCATAAACATAACCACCCAGGAAGTCCAGATTAATCTTTCACATTCTGAGTCAGATTTTAGTTCCTGCAAAATTCTGCATAAGAAGAAACTGCAATATCACTATGTCTGTCATAATCGTGTTGCCTTAGCCCACAGGACAAAAAAAAGTGTCTTTCAAGCTGCTGCACATTCTTGCCCTCGGTGCTATCTTGAACTTCTTCGATGTTATGGGAAAACAGAAACTTGAGCTTGTGGCTCATAGTCTTTCCTTCCCCACTGACTCTGGCTCCCCTTTTGGGAGGTGTTGGAGGCAGAGCCATAACTGTGCGTCTGGTTGCTTTGGTTTGTGTTCCACTGGGGCCAAGTCTGTGGCTGGATTTGGCGGGGGAGAGTGTGCAGCCCACGTGCTAGGCTCTGTCTTTCTAGGCATGTTTGAAATTCTGAAGATCCAAATATACATATAATGGCAGCGAAGGGCTACTGTGGGAGAGGAAGTCATTTTCTTCAGTGCTGACTTGCAGGGGTGAGGTGAGAAACCTTATCCATCCCTGAGTTCCAAACACTTGAGCGTAGGGATGGAGAGTTCTAGCAAAACCCACAACGTAACCTGATTCTGCCTCTCCGATGACAGCAACCGAGCAGGTAAACAGCAAAGAAATACACGGCCAGCACAAGAACGTTCTACACACCCTACATTTTTTATTTCCAAATGGACAGAAAGTGTCTTGTCAGGGAGCATGCATTTTAGTGGCTGTGAATGGCAAGCAAAGCTGTTTTGAAGTTTTTTACCTTCAGAACAGAACATTCTCATATATGGAGTCTGTGAAGATTTTATCCCTTAGGGAAAACATTTCCATGTGAGCCATGGAGACAAACTAACACTTTGATGCATTTGAAACTCATTCTCATAACCAATAGAATTAAGATTCCTCCAACATTTCTGTACCTTTCCACAACAAATGAAACAATATAGGAGACCTTCATGATTCATTAACTTTTCTTCCTGAAACATCCAACTTCTGTCAACACAGAATTTAAATATTCACTTCAAGATCATTTGTTTGTGAAAGTCGGGACTTCTGGAATGACTTCACTTAATCATCCAGCTGGTGAACTGTACACTCTCTTTCCCAGAGAGAGTCTTTAAGGAGATTGTGTGAGACCTGTGAACCCAAACAAGAAGCCAGGGAGCATCCATCTTCTGAGTCCTTGTTTAATCCCGTGTTCAATTTCTGTGAAATCCAGAAAATTTCAGGTCCCCTTCTGAGAGGTAGTTGCTATTTTCCCATTGTAATATATATTTCCAGGAATCCTAGCTATGATAGATCTGCTCCAGAATACCAGTTAAGAACACCCCAGTTAGGAACACAGGGACCTAGAGTTGTCCAGGATCCATTTCCCCTATAGTTCCATGCTAGAGGACACCAAATAGTTTAACATGCATGATAATGTAAAGACAATAGGAAAAAAAGCTTTTGTCAGGTTTTGAAGCTGCCATGCCAGGAGAAAGAAGCATGTGGACTGTGCAAACACCTGCTTCCAGTCCATTATCCTGATTCTTTGGCTTGTCAATCAAGATTGTCCTCTAAGGTACTTGTATTCTTTGTTCTTAGTGGTGTCAGTTTCCACAGACTTCTCCACATGAAATATCCAAATACTTTGGATTTTCTCGTGAACTGTGAAATGTCTATCAAGCAGCGGATTTAGGTTGTCATGCTTGGAAGTATTATCTGATGCTCTGACTTTCCTCTTTATTGATTAAATTGATGTAAGATTTGATTTGTACTGTGAATATCTCATTCTTAATGGTAGTTATTGTGTTCCTAGTTTCATGACACAAAGATGCCATCAAAACAACTACAGTAGGGAATCCTAGTCCTCTGAGGTGACTGCTGTTATCCTGTCTTTACTTCAGAGAAGATAGTCTTCTTTGGTCAGGAAGATTCTAGGTGTTTCCTACTTGTCATTGTTGAATGCTATCATTCACTTCATTGTCAATCATATTTTGTTTTCTCTGATTAAAAAATGCTTTTCCTTCAAATAAGAGTTCTATACATATTGCTTGGAAAATATTTTATTGATTCCTTTTAGCAACTAGTATGCTAATAAATGTTTTGTTTTCAATTACTGAGAAGATATATTGAAATATCCCATTGCCATAAAAAAGAATGTCATACTTCACTGAATAATTGTTTCTCTTCCTGTTTTTCATGGATCAATGGCCAGTCAATTATATGCTGTATTTTTAATGGCTGTATACAATTGGTTGCTTTAACTCATAAAGTTTTATCTAAATAGAAATCAGCACAGTGAATAAATGAGTGTATCAATACAACAGAGGACAAGAACTTGACTAAGGTTTTATTTGCATACTGATACTTTTATTTTCCCATGAATCTTAATAAATTACATATTTTTCACAATAGATATGACTAGACATTGTAAGGCTTTTGCTGGCTAGTAGAGGTTGCAGTCTCTCATAGCCTGGCAGTTTATCTCAATATCTAGGTAACGTGAAAATTCCCTCCCTCCCCAGCAGAACTTCCTGTCTCTACCTGCCCTTTTCTGGAGAATGTCCCTGGGTCTGGAGGACTGACCTTGTCTGAAAGCTGTCCCTAAGCCAGATGCCTGATTTATCTTTAGCTTGACCCTTGGCACAGATCCCTGCTGGAAGATGTGTACTAGGAGCTCTGCTGTAGGACCTTATTGTTACATATGAAGCCTCGTGATAGGAGCATGCCACTTAGTCAAATTAGGGTTTGTCCCCAGGTTCCCCAATCCTATATATTCCTTATAGGCCAGAATAAAGTTGATCTGATTCACCAAAGTCTGTCTCCTGGAGGGCTATCTCCATTCCTACACACAACCGTTTTGGACCCTGTTCCCTCCACTTTCGTGGACCGATGCAGCCAATGATCTGTAGGAAGAAGCAGAATCATATTGTAAATCCCTGATTTGTAAGCCAGCTGCATGTTTTAGCATGCTGGGAGACTCACTTGACATTCTGTCTAGTTAGAGCACTTGCAGTTTATATTGCAGTTGCATGCTATATGATAGTATGTGGTCAAAGATTGGCCACATTGCATATAAAACAGCGATTACAATAGGATCTTATTGTGATGTCAGTTATTTTCGTGAGCACACTCTGTGGTGTTTACACTATGATAGGATTAACCTAATGTTGAATTTCTCAGAATTCGTGCTTAATTTTAAACAAGACATGGCCAATTGTGGATTATTTATTGCTATTTACATACAACAGGATTTTATAGTTTTGAGACATGTGTGGACAATTGAAGTAAGTACTAAATACTCATAAAGATGGAGGGATTATATGTGTGTACATGGGTTCCAATGACTCTTCTTCCTAGACTCATGCTGGACCAATGCCTCCTGATAGAGCAGGGGTGCCCATCTGATGGGACCCATCACCTTAGGAAGACCAAGAGCCATGGGAAGACACAGAGGCCTTAAGGATGTAGTTGCCTTCCCATGACTCATTGATGACCTAAAGTAATACATTCTATCATGTGGGCACTCCTGCCCTGCTCAAAAGCATTGGGCTAGCCTGGGCCCATGAAGATGAGTCACAAAAACACTGGGCTAGCCTAGACTCGTGAAGATGAGTCACTGGACTCTCAGTGAAAGTGCATGTTGACGACTGGTGAGACAACTCTTAAAGTATAATGACCAGAGGAATGAAATCTGATTCAGTAAGGCAGAAATCCCTATTTCCTCCAAGAAACCACAAATCTTTATATTTTATAAAAGAAGTGATTGTGTTTATTGCTAATTATTGAAACAGTTGAGCTAGATCTGCATTCAGTGTACTCTGGAAAGTGGCTAGATTTCTGCTTGTCTCTAACAAATGCTGACTAATGCCAGGTAAGTGAGTAGGAGAAAACTGAAAATTTTGTCAGCAGTATTTCTCTACTGGGAAAGAGTAAATTAGAAAACAGACTACTAACCCAAGTCCTAGTATTTAGGTTTTTAAGAGTAATTAAAAGAATCCTATCATATATTTATGCTTGAGACTTATGATCTATTCTTATGTACAACTACCTCGCCTACTCTGGCCATCATCAAATCAAGTCACGAAAGTCATTGTTAATTGGATAATCAAGGATCATCTCTATAAGAGCTTAGAGGTTTGCTCACTCATTTACAAGTGAACGGTTTTCTGGTGCCCGCTATGTGAGATGCTGTTCTAGTGGCAGGGACTTGATGATGAACCCATTGGATGAAGCAGCTGTTTGCTTAGAGTTGGCCTCCTAGACCTTCTTCCCTTTTGGAGACAGGGTCTTGGTATATGGCTAAGACTGATCTTGATTTCACTATGTAGAACATGTTAGGCTCAAAGTCTTAGTTGTCCTCCTTACTGTCAGCCAGAAATTAACTTTTTCAGAATGGCTAGAAGAGAGGACTTTGAATGCTTCTAACACACACACACACAAAAACCAAATAGCTGGGATGCTACTTACTAGTGATTACCCTGATCTGCTCCTTCCACATTGCACACACTTACAGAGATGCCACACTATACTCCATGAACGGATGCAACAATTAAGTGTCAACTAAATATGCCTATGTATTTTAAGAAAAAGAACATTGCTTAGATTCCCCACACACTTGGGACTTCTAATCCCATTTCTCTACTATTTCTTTCATTCTCAATCATACTCGATCTTGGGGCATTGGGAGAGACTTGGAGTTGAGGTGCCCATTCATATCTCCTCTTCTGAAGATGTCTCACCTCCTGATATCTCCCTTTGGGTTGGAAACGTAACACTAGTTGAGGGTCATAATTAATTTAAGCTTATGTAGATATTCTTACTTATGCTCAATCCAGTCTATTTAAACAAGAAACCAACTAGGTAAATATGTAAAGTTGGAACAAATACATATGCTTCTGACAGCCAAGAAAGCAAGGGTATTCTTTGCTTTTCCTGTGGCTCTTGTGACAGAAGAGAAAACAGAGAGAATTAATATTTTTATTACATACCTCCTACATGCCAGACATTTTACAAAACTTCTTGTGTAATGGTATAGTGAGAACATAGCCTCACTGAGGTCAAGTCATTTCTAAACACAGCTAACATGAAGTAAGCTGGGATTTGAACAAAGCTCTTTGTGCTCCTAGAACTGGCCCTTTATTCTACATCAGACTTTGACTTGGATCTGCCGTTAACCGGCTGCATGACCTTGAGCTCACTGACCTCAGCTTCTGTGGTTGGGAGAGGGCTAGATTAGATACAGCTCCTGAGAGCAGAGTGGGCTGGTCACTGCCATGCCCATATCATCCATGGCTGAAATCTATGTGTACATTGCTCCTTGGAATTGCCCTGAGCACAGGCAATTTAATTAGAGACATTACCTGAATTATGAACATCTCCTTACCTGCTCATAGTTAATTTCAGCATTTGACCACATAAAGCTCTATGATCTGGCTGTTTGAGGGTCACTGTTTCTTGGGGTGGCCTTTGGGTGCTTTTTAAGACACCTTTGCCATCAGTTCACTCTTCTTGCTATTTAGATTTTGATAGCACCTCTGAATATGGACCGTCATCCAGCCAAATTCAAAAGCAAACAATACAAAATTAAATTGATAGTTACTTTGTCACAAAATGCCTCCATGCTGCCCATTTCTTAAAACGAACCAAAAGATCAGCCTAATAACAGCCTAGAGAATCAATGGGAAATTCAAGGGTTAATGTCTGTCTCAGGAAGATGACTCGACACCATGCCCTAATAATGTACAGCAACCAAAGCATTTTAGAAATTAATGGGAAAATTAATGGGAAATCCACTATTGATCACTTTGGATTTCTGTGGCCAAAGAACTACATTTGTATAACTTGATTGCTCAATTGCAAAGCAACATTAGGTTTCAGACTCCGGGAAGAGGAATTAGAGGAAATGAGCAATGACCTTTGTTCTAATGGAAACGGAATCAGCATCTCTGGGCACGTCTTGTTTCACATTGTTCTTAATTGGCGATATCACAGAGACAATGAGAAACAGGACTTGATATTGATGGAAATTGCTCTTACAGAAGAGTGGATTTTGATACTGTGATTCCAAGGTTTTCTAATTTGAAAATGTCTGGACTATATCTTCTTTTACTAAAGCATATTTTTATGTACTAATATCAGAGGTGACAAATCCAACAAATGTCTAAAATTGATCTATAAAATTTCACTGTTCTGGGGACTCGATGACATGAAAATTCAGGTCATCTAGCTATGCACATGAAAAAGATAATTGGTTGGGGTCCTAGAGCCTCAGTCAAAAATGTCAGACAAATTTGAGAGCTGTCAGAATCATACAGAAGACACAAATAGGGTTGTCAAAGGCCCTGCAAAAATTATTCTGTATCCACCAACTGTACTGAGTTATAGGGAACAGAAAGCCCAGGGGGGAAAAAAAAACATCCTGGAAGGGTCACACAATAACTCCAACTAAGCTACTTTGGCAGGAAGATGAACAGAAGGATTTCAGAGCTGTGACCGAACAGAAGCTGGAGCAGACAATACTCCAAGAACAAAGTGTCGGATGCTCTGTATCCAATGTATTGTGGAAGGTCTATCCTGTGGGTCAAGGCTCCTGCTTTGCACCCTTACTTCTTATATAATACAGAGGAAGGAAAAATGAGAGAAAAAGAGATTTCTAAACGAAAATTCACTATTATGATTTGTGGGTTATTGTTTCCTTGTTTTAATTTATTTTAACTTAACTGCTGTATTGTTACAAAATTATACCTAAAATGAGGTAGTTTGGGCCATTGGATCAAATTCAGGGTGTGTCGGTTGGTGTGTATAAACATATGTATGCATGTATGTATGTGAGTATGATGTGTATACATATATGAATGAGTGTGTATGGTGTGTGTGTGCATGTGAGTATGTGCATATATGCATGGATATGTATGATGTGAATGATGAATGTATGCATCTATATATGTGTGTGTGTGTGTGTGTGTGTGTGTACACATACTGTTCAGGCATGTGTATGTGTGTATGAGAGTGAAAGTTAATAGTAATATTTACAAATACCAAGAACTAATTAATAAAAAACATTAAAAATTTGATTTGATTTGTCTATGTGCTATAACACAGATCAGTCATTTTTGTGAGCTGCCAAACATTTGAGACTAATTTGTATGCAGTACAATAAAAATTATGCACCACATTAAAATATGCACATGATTAACTCTGTTATAGGCTTTGTTTGATTACAACAATAACCTCTATACCTGTATATTCAATCTTCGTAATTTGTTTCTCTGAAGTAATTTATAATAATCTATGGAAACATTCCTGTTAAAAGGGTCAAATTAGGAAGTGTGCAGATAGGTGAAGGTACACAGCAGAAGACAGATGTACAGCCAAGATGAAAGAGGATTATTCCTTGTTTACACGATAGAAACATTTCAAATTTTTAATTAATTCTTTTTATTTTTTGAGAGTATAATATAATATCATTCCCCTCTTTACTTTTCTCCCTCCAAACCTTCCCATATACCCCACCTTGTTCTCTTTCAAATTCATGGCCTCTTTTTTCATTAATTGTTGTTACATGCATATATATATATATATATATATATATATGAATGTGTGTTTGCTTCTCAGTCTTGAGAAGCTTCTAAGCATAAACTTCTCAGTCTATATAATGTTACTTGTATGTATGTTTTCAGGGTTGACCATTTGGTATTGAATAACCAATTGATATTCTCTTCCCTGTCCCACTCAGCATTTTTTAGGTGCCTACAGGCACCTTTGGTAGTGTTGTGCAGGGTTGAGGCCTTGTGAGCTTTTCCCCATCTACTTTGACATGTATACCGCTGTTGCCCTTGTTCAGCTCATGGTTAGGCAGTTATGTTGATGAGACTTCATAGGTGTAGCTTCCAACATTCCTCAGAGGCACAATCTCACAGCAAACTCCCCGATCCTCTGACTTTTACAATGTTTCTGCCCCCTCTTCCACAATTGTTCCCTGAGCCTTAGGTGCAGAAATTGGGGTGTAGACTGGTCTCCACAACTCTGCGTTTTGATTGGTTATGGTTTTCTATAATGGTCTCTGTAGCAAAGAAAAGTTTCCTTGTTGATGGGTGAGGACTACACTTATCTCTGAGTATAAGGGCACATAGGTTTAGTAAAGTGGGGGTATAGGTTCTCCCCTAAGGTCAACGACTTCACTAGTCCTGGGTAGGTGGTTAGGCTTCTAGTACAAGGAATGATTTCCCTTTTGTTGAGTGGGCCTTAAGTCCAATTAGAGAGCTGTTGGTTACTTCAAGGTAGGAGTGCCACTAGTGCACTCTCAGGGTAATGCTGCCATTCTGGTTGATGTTGTGGTGCATAGGTGTCATTGCTGGGTAGGACTGTTGGTTGCTTCCTTCTTTTGGAAGGTTCCATGGTACCTTCTGGTATCATGAAGCTAGTCCTCAGGAAGGAGGCTTTCAGGTCTCTTTGCCCTGCAAAATGTTTGTCTCACTGTGTATTTCATTCTCTTCTCTCTTGTCTTCAACTTAAATGATCCAATCGTAGAAATAGTTCAGCTTCCGTTACAACACCTAGAAAGCTTCCCAGCCATACACCAAAGGACCTTCAGGATGCAGAAAAAAGAAGACCCATTAGAACAACAGGCCTGGTCTAGAAGAGAGGGGGAAGGGCCTGCTCTTGGTTCCTCAAAGTTTTCTATATTGGTTACTGACTTTTTATATATACTCCCCAAACCATTTATGAGGAGATGAACATAAAGGCAAGAGAACAGACAGAATGGGAGCAAGGAGGAGAAGCCAGTGCAACTGAGAAGGAATTCTTGAAAACTTCAAGGCCCTTTTTCCTGTTCACAGTCCCACAGAGAGTCAGTAATTGGGTAAGAGTGCCCTATTCACATTGCTCTCTCTGTCTCTCTGTCTCTCTCTGTCTCTGTCTGTCTGTCTCTCTCTCTCCCTCTTTCCCTCCCTCCCCTTTTACATCTGCTTTTAGTTTATGTATATGAGTATTTTGCTTGCAAGCATGTGTGTGTACTACATATATACCCAGTGCCCATGGAGGCCAGAAGAGGGTGTTGGATCCTCTGGAACTGGAGTTACAGACAGTTGTGAGCCACTGTGTGAGCATCGGGAACCAAAGCTGACCACTCTGCAGGAACAGCTAGTACTCTTCCCCGGCTAAGCCATCTCTCTAGACCCTGCCCTGTGTACGTTGTGATGACCTGGCAGCAATATGCATTCAATGTTGCAAGAAGTTCATGAAATGATGCTAGAGAGCCTAGAGGAAATGGATAATCTCCTGGAATGGGTAGGGAATATAGTTGGGTGGTGATAATCTCCTCAGTATGAAGGATTCAGAACTACAGCAATAAATGCTTTAAATAATTGCCCAAGCTCCAAGAGGCAGAGAAGGAAGAGCTCAGAATATGTTTTCAGTTTTGTCAGAGAAGCTTACAGAATGGCTACTCCAGGAAATCAGTCTTCAAGTTCTTTGTTACAGATGAGTGGCAAGATAAGGGGATGTTACTTGAAGGTAGATCAATGTCCCACTTTCGCCAAGGCACTCTTGTTATGAAGAAAATGTTAGCTGAATCAAAATATGCACAATGCCATTCTTGATGCTGCCATGAGGTTCGTTTCTTGTCCCAAATTGGTAACCAAGTTCCCAGATCAACACTAGACTCCTATGGTTCCCTGAATGGATTTCTGTTGCCCTGAAAATTTATTTGTAATGATATTAGCAGGTTTTCAAAATCTACCAGTGTCTGGATGACTTATCCAGAGATTGTGATTTAATAAGTTCTAGGGTGGTATCTAACATGGTCCAGCATTTCTCTAAGGAGTCTAGTCCACAGTCAAGGTCAAGTTTGGTAGAAGGACCAGGAGATGTGAATTCCTGGTGCTGACCTTTGGACAGAACACTGAGCTGACAGGATAGAAAAATCTCACTTCTTAGGTTTTTTATTAGCTACTTACAAAAAGAAACAGACCTGAATCCATTACTAAGAGATTGGTGACAAGTGTCAGGGGAAGGAACACCTACAGACTGTTTGAAACTTTAGGCACTAAGAAAGGCAGATTTTGCAGGAGGCTTTCAGGATGGGATGCTACCCCAATGCACAGGGAAAAGACAGAGGAGGTAGTAGAAGAACACACACAAAAAAAATCTCTCACAATAACCTTAACTTTGTTTTTCTTTTATCTTACTCCTCCACTGTAGTTTTTAAAGAGAGAATGGAACTGCCACTGAATATGAGAAAAGTGAGGATTTAGGAGGCAAGGGCTATAAATATGGTGGTAAAAGGCACACGCTGAATCTGTCATCTATTTAAAATACTTAAGTTCAGAGTTGCGCCTGGAAAATATGTAGTTCAGAGATAATGAACGGGTAAAGCAGACCTCTGGTTGCTTAGGCCATCCATCACTCTAAGTCTTACAAGTTCACAAAACTCCAGCTATTATTATCTTCTACTCAGTTAAATGAAATTTAAAATGTAGAAATATTGGCCATGGAGTCGTAATGGACTATCTTGGAGCCTTTGCTTAATGTTATTCGTTCCTTACATCCTATATTCCAGAAAGCCTCATGATGAGGGCTAAACTGATCTCCTTCATAGACACTGCCAAGCTTTCCAAGAAGGACCATCTTATTCTTGCCCTCTGCATATTCATGTGTAGGCTTATTAAAAGTATTTGTATGTATATTAAAGTATGAAATATGACATGAAAGAGAATATGCAGGACTTTGACAACTATCTGGTAAGATCTAGGGCAAATTAATTTATTTTCTTAAACCTTTGTTTTCCTGTGTGGTGAGGAGGCAATTATTTATATCTCTTTAGTTCATTTCAAAGATTAAATGTGAGCTTAACAATATCATCCAATAAGCAGGATTTAGTGGGCTACAATTAGAAACGATTAAATATTTTCTCAAAATTACCTTTTAAATCTGGTCAGCTGAAATGTCCCTTTCTGTCTCTCAACAATAACTCAGATATGTTTACAACTATTTTTGCTACTTGACTTTTAAAAACAAGTCTCATCTTGAGAAATCTAGTTCAATCCTACATGCATGCTTCAGTTGCTTCTGCGGTTGTCTGCCATCCAGATAAGTCTGACCATTTTTAGAAGTCTGTCTGTCTATCCTCCTGGCACTCTGAAACTTCTGAGAGTTTCAGCACTGTGATAGAGGAAAGAAAGGAAGGGGTAAATGTCACAGTTACTCACTGTTTCAGTCATGGAGCCTTGGGTCTCTGTGACAGAGGCTCAAATGTGTGGTGGAATATTAGTTGAAGATGTGTTACATTTGTTTATGCTCTGGAACATTTGTTTAATGATGCAAAGATGTGTGGCATTCTTTTATGTAGCATTTGTGTAACGCTATGAAGCTGTGTTACTTTGCCCGTCTAAAACATCTTATTGGTTTAATAAAGAGCTGAAAAGCCAATAGCTAGGCAAGAGAAAGGATAGGCAGGGTTGGCAGCCAGAGAGAATAAATAGGAGAAATCTGGGACGAGGATTGGGAAGAAAAAGGAGAGGGAGAGGAGCTCACCAGGGGCCAGCCACACAGCCAGCCACAGAGTAAGAAGTAAAGTAAAGTAGATGGAAAGGTAAAAGCCCAGAGTCAAAAGACTGATGGAATACTTTAAGAAAAGCTGGCCAGAAGCAAGCTGAACTAAGGCCAGGCATTCATAAGAAAGAACAAGAATCCTTGTGATTTATTTGGGAGCTGGGTGGCGGGCCCACCAAGGAACCAAAGAGTAAATTAAAAAATCTACATAAATACTGGGGTTTTAGAGGTTAATGTGGGAGACTCTTCAGGGTCCCAAAGAAATAACAACTAAAGAAGGAAGTGAATAGTTTCTGAAGCTTCCTGAATGGCTCCTCTCTGAATGTAAACAAAGCCCACAATGACAAGTTTTCTGTGGATGTGAAAAAAATTTTGCCTTCTCTTTATAGAAAGAACAAATAAACTTGCTGAAGGGCACCGCTATGTGAAGTCCATTGTTTGCGCGACCGCCTCTCGGCAGCACACATTAATTTGCCTTTCTATTGACTTAGAAAATTATGGTAAAATGAACATAATACAAAATTTACCCTTTTAACCAGTTTGAGGGGGGCAATGAAATGTCTTAAATTAAATCCTGAATATTGTACAACCTTTTCCTCTGCCCATTTCTATAATTGTTTCTGAGACTGAGTTCTGGATTCATTAAACACACTCTTCTTTTACCCAAACTTCCAGCTCTTAACCACAGAATTTCCTATTATTATTTCCTATGAGTTTGTCTAACTGATAGAGATACAGTCATCTGATATATATTATTGTTTCATGTCTGGCTTATTTCACTTAGCGGAAAGTCCTCACTATTAATTCTAGTCATAGCATTTGCCAGGATTGCCTTCTTTTAAAGGCAGAATAGAATTCCATTGTATGTTTATGTTAGCTTGTTTATCTGTTCATCTATACATACAAATGTCAGCTGCCTCCCACCTTTTGAAAACTGTGACCAGTGCTACTGTTAACATGGTATCTATATTACATGCATGTAACATATTTTCTTTATTTAGTCATCAATGGACATTTGGGTTGCTCTCATCTTCATTGTATCTTAAGTGACAATTCAGATAGAAGTTCATGCCATAGGCATTAATCAATTTCTAGAGACATTTATCAATGCATTTCTTTCTTTGGTCCATGACTTTTTCCAGTCTATGTGTGGCTGACCTGCACTGGGGTTGTGGTTTGATCTATGTTTTCTGGGAAACAGTTGTCTTTAGGAAAGTCCTTGGTAATTCATGCTCTAAGCTAAATTGATACTTTACCTGATTTGCCTGTCAAAACTGGGGTGCTGAGGTAAGGACATTGAGAGCTGGGGCCTGCCAAGCAGGTCAGGACACAAATATCTATTGCAATTTTCTTCTTGGGTATGGCTGCCATGGAGTGGCTAGACTGACCTTGGCTTGGCTTAGTTCCCCCAAACCCAAGAACAGCTCATGCTTTCCACTGTCTCATATAGCTCAAAGGAGGTATGCTTTTCCCATGTGCAATCAAACACACGAACCTCATCTGTGTTCCTCCTCTCTCTGTTCTTTTTTTTTTTCTTGTTAAAAGTAAGACAAACAAACAAACAAAACCCTTTTATTCTCAGATTTAACCTCATAGGCATCTATCAGTTTTGTTCAAGGCCATTTAGCTGGCATTCCTCAAGGCTAAAGGGACTGTAAAATCCAAGCTATACTTTTGAAATCCAACTCACTGCTGTTCTTCGCACTGGCTCCCATCTAAACCCTGGGAGTTTAGGTTGACTTACCCACTCAGCCATTTCTAATGAAAAACCCTCATGGTGCTCAGGTGGTGAAATACAAAACTACAGAGCAAATGTCAACAGACTAGGGCATGAGCAGACTTTTCAGCAGATTGGACTTCTAAAGCCCAAAGCTTACCTGGAAAATTAGAATGTGCACAGTGTAATTTTCACTTTAGGGACTGGATGCATTTGCTCCTCCAAGGCTTCTAGAGATTTCATTCTCTGTTTGGGTGACTAAATCTCACACTTAACTGCTCTGTATCTCAAACTTTTTCAGCTTACAGGGAGCTCATCTCCCCTGTGGACCAATAGTCCCCTGTGGACCAATAGTTTCGTAGTTTATGACTTTTGTTCTTTCTCTAACTTTTTCTTATAACATCCAGGGAAGGACATATTTAAACAAGGCTCAGCCCTGCCGGCTACAGAATATCCTCCGGTTTCATCTGTAAGTCAGTTGTTGGACTCCACAGCTCGCTCCTGTCTTCACTCACGTCACTGCTCTTTGCAGTAAATAGGTCAATTCCCAGCATTGAATCCCTCGTTTCTTTCGGCTATTACACTCTCTTTATTGGTCTATTGTAACCATGAAAGCCAGAGGCATGAAGAGCCCCTTGTCAATAATAATGATATCAATAATAAAATAACATTTACCGAGTGTCCGTCTCTTCAGGGCCTTCCACAGGAAAAGCCTTAAGCTCTGCCTGCAAGATGGGATTTTCTTAGCCCTGCTTATAGGTGGGGAAACAGGCTTGTGGAAGGGGCTTACAGGTTTGCTCAGAAGCACCAAGCCAGAAAGCAATGGAGCAAGGTTTCAAGTTTGGGGCTTCTGAGATTTCAAAAATATAAGGTTGTGAAGTGTGATGATTACTAAGGACTGTGTCTTTTGAAAAATTCCACAGAATTCCCCCAGTACAGAGCCCAAGGTCAGGGAGTGGGCTCTTTCCTTCACAGGGGTGTGCTCTAAGACTGTGTTGTGCTTTTCATCTTCCTCTCTGAAGCCAGACTGGATGTCCTGGATCTGTGTCTACAAGGCACTGTACACAATGGAAAATTTACTTTCATAGCTGTGTTCCACATAAATTGAAGTGTCAGCCATCACCCCATGTCTTACTGTTTGCAGGCCCCCAGTTACCAATGATTCTGTTTTATAAGCCCTTATCCCCCCCAGTCAATCCAGATGGAAATTCAGACATCTCCTTGACACAAATTAATTGATTTTAGAAAATAATTAAAATCAGTAAATGACTGAGGTCTCACCATAGGGGAAAATTCCCATTCTGTTTGGAAACACACGTGAGGACCTGTCAAAATTTAAAATGACTTCCATTCCTATTATTTTTGAGTCCCAAGAGCTGATGTTAGAGAAGAAAATGTGATTTGTTGCATATGCATGTGTCATTTGCCATGAAGCTGTCCCTTACCCGGGTTTTCCAGGAAAACAGTCGCAACTCCTAGTCAGTGCCCAGTGGCTGTCAATTCGCTGTTTACATCCCCTGCCCTTCTGGTGGTGCACACTACCTCCCCTTCCAACCCTGCCTTTCATTTGGACAATGAGAAAATGCAGCATCAGCATCCAGAGGTCTCCACGACCTTTTTGAACTTATGCCCACTAAATGATGACCTTCTCTGAGGTGTCCCAGGACCCCAGCGCTTCCCTGGACTTTGTTTCCCACAGTATAGAGGATCTGATGATATTTAGTCTTAAGTGTCTGCTCTGAAGGACAGGCCACTGATTTCCGGGACCTGGTCCTGAAATTCCCTACGCCTGACCTTCACTGACTTTGGAGTTATGTTGTGCCTTTTCCCTCTGTGTCCAGCTTGATATCTGTTGTTCTAGTGCTCCACCCAAATTCCAGGGGCTCGGTAGATCAGCACCCGTTTTCAGGTGTCTTTCCCTAGGGGAATTGCTTCCTTCTGCTTTGGACTTCATCCAGAGCCCATAGTTCCCTCTCTCATACTATGTGACTTTGGTTAGCTCCACATCATACTCCTTCTCCCCGCTGCCTCAGAGAGGAATTTTTTTTCCTACAACATAGCACTCTTGTTTGATATTGTAGTCCCTGGAATGTCTAGCATACTTCTTTTAATTAAAAAATAATAAATTATAATTATATGTAATTATGAGAGACACAGTAATGCTAGGACATAGAGGTTAGTAACTGGTTCAAGCTAATTAATGTATTTGCCACTTTAAATACCTATTATTTAGGCCTTTTGTCTGCCTTAAACTTCATGTCTTTTGACCAACATCTTCCCCATGCTCCTTGCTTCCTAGTCTTTGGGAACCAGGATTCTACTCTGAGTGCTGTTATTTTAGATTCTACCAATTAGTGGGAGCATATGGTTTTATTTCCGCCTAACATACTTTCTTTCACATAGCATCTTCTCGGTCAACATTCAATTTAATCTAAAAAATAGTAAATTTGAATTGAAACTGATATTTACTGCATTAATATACTACTAAATAAGGGATAAAGAAGATTCTAGAAAGAAACAGGGAAATGTAAATCTGCAATATCAACAACAACGATAAAAAAAAAAACCTGTCACTTAGCTATCCATGGTAGTTCAATCATCCTCATGTCACAGAAATGACTTTGGACCTGTTGGACAATTGCGGCTGTGAGGATTAGGAGACACAAAGTGTGACATTGTCTGAAGAGATGGTGTTAATTTCTTCTTCATTCATAAAATTTGCCTTCAGCTGGAGCATTGCATTATTAGAGACATAAAAGGACTCTCTCACTAACAGTGTCCTTTCACTTTCCATTTCCAGAAAACTTCTGGTTGATATACTAGACAGGGCAGTTATTAAAACCTAGCAATTTTTAAAAATATTTTCTTGGGTTTCCTATAATTTCTACATGACCACAAAGGGGGGGGGGGCGCTAACTTATTCTCTGGTTTTGTACAGCCTCAAGACATATGCCCAGACAGGCAGATCATTTGGCACTTCACCAAATTGTCAGTCCCTAAACACTGAATGAAGGTGAGGACGAGCTGGTTTCCGATTATTATACATTCCGTAATGAAACACCTTCACTCGCTAACTCATCCCTGGTGGCAGAGCCAGTGCTGTGAAAACAACTCTACACAAACACGTTTGTATGTGTACGTCCTCTGTTCCACTCTTCCTTGCAATTCCCTCACACAGAAGTAACTTTCTTGGAGACATACCAAAGAACTTGAAACATATGGAAGATGACACCCTTTGCTTTTGCCTTTTGTTTGTTGTTTAAACAGCTCGGAGTAAGGCATGACACCATTTTCAAACTGTGCTGACTCTGAGGGTTGACCTCCCACAGCTGCCAGCGTTCAGATCTGTAGCTGCTGTAGGCACCTGGTAAGATGGTTCCAGCAGAGAGATGCTGCTCTGTAAGGGGTGCAACGGTTACAATTTACTGAAGACCGTCTAGATTAGTGGCAGCAGAATCCATCTGCATTCCCAGCCTATGTGGGAGGTCATATGTAGAAGCTTGAATTAATTGGCTCCAAATATATATTTCTATGATGTCTTAGGGTCCATGGTGTGGATCAACACTTTGGTGACTGCCCGGCCTGCCTCTGTGAGTGCAGCTTTTCATGGGGTTTTCATTAGCATCCACCCCTCTTCTGGCTTGGTATTCTGTTTCTCCACTTCCACTCTGTCTTTTCTTCTCCGTGACCAATGCCCTCTAAACCTCTTGGACATTTTAGCAATTCTGTCGTATGTTCTCCTATAAATAACCGTCTAGAGCTAACCTGCTGCACAATATATGTGCAGCCCTGTCTCCACTCCTCAGAGCCACTTTTGAGCCCATGAGATCCTGTCCATGTTGTCAGGATTAACTGACCAGGGTTAAAAAAAAATCATAGCCACCTGCAGAAACACGTTTCTCTGGGCATAAATAGGTACTGGAATCTTGATCAGAGTAGCTACGATGATGTACAAAAGACGTTCAAGAAAATTAGACAGGTTGACATTCCATCATAGAAGGAGATGGCGAAGAAGGTCATTAGACTCTCTCCTCGGATTCCAGCCACCTCCCCCAGTACCCTACTCCCAGCTGTGTATAATTCTTCCTCCAGCTACACATGGAAGGTGCTAGAGTGTATAGAAAGTGGAATGTTTACTAAAGAGGGAACTCAGTAGAATGGTAGGGAAGCCATCACCCTTGCTAGGGTAAGGCTTTTCAGTGACGTGACTGTTTGGGGGTCACCCATTCTATAAGTAACCCCTCACCCATGCTCCTGTAAATAAACCCAATAAATTCATTTGTGCACCAAGCTGGCCTTGGATGGAACCATTCCTTTGGTCTGTCACTGCTGCCATATTGGGTGTTGAGTCCACATTTGTTTGCATCTTCCTAGAAGTTAGGGCAACACCACCCATTTCAACAGCAACCATCGATAGGTTGGCTGAATCAACGTGATTCCCTCTCTCACGGGACTTCACATTGGGACAATTTGAGACTGCGTATTGAGGGAGGCTTAGGAAAATGTGTTACCTTTATTGAATAGACAAAAATCCATGCATAACAATTGCAGGTCAGAAAGGAGAGTCCGGGCCCTGTAGCCGCTGTTCCGTTTTTCCCGCCGAGGACACAGCTATGGACTACTCCTGCTGCTTGCTCCCAGTGGGCCATGGAGAAGGTCAGCAAGCTGCCCTTCCTCCGTGGCTTCAGAAAGTCCCTCCACAGTCCAAGAGAGCAAGCAACCAGCTTCCTTGGGTTCTTAAAGAGTCATGCATCTTCAGAGAAGACCACGCCCATTGGGCTGAACCCTGCCATTCAATTGGTCATTGGACTGAATGGCAGAACTCCCACAACAACTGAACACATAGGAAAGACCAGGCTGAGTCAGGAATTTTGTCTCCAAGTGGGGTACGTGCAAGCAGAAGTATCTGGTCCAAGAGGGGAGAATGAGACTTGGAGGGAGCAGAGGAGAGGATTAGGTGCTTAAGTCTACGGTGGAAAACTTGCCTAGCCTAGCTATTTTCCCTAGTTTGCATGAGACCCTGGGGTCAACCCTCAGTACCCCCACAAAAAAAGGGAGGACAGCATGATTCCTGAGAACA
>CABHPP010144322.1:43172-56677 GCA_902168425.1 Peromyscus attwateri | reverse complement strand
CCCCCCCCAGGCATGGAGGCAGGTGGAACAGGTAGGTACCCATGACTGTGACTAAGAACACTTCTCAATTCAGAAAACCACTAGGCCTCAAGGGTTCTGGATTCAGGGTAATGAACCCGGAGACTGGCAAGTAGCAGGTGCTAATGAGGGCTTGTTCATCAAGTGGCCTCTGATTCATCGGACTGAGCATCAATTATTTGCCTGAGAGGCCTATATGAAAGAAAGTGTTGGCTGTATTCCTTGTGATCCAGGGCCAGAGAGCACTACCTCCACCTGCCCTTACGGTTTCTGTGTGCAGTCTTCTTGGTTACAAAGGCCACCAGCTGTAAATCCTTGGGTTTACTGGGATCAGCTGTGAATTCTTAGGATTATCAGTAGCATTACCTAAATGCAGCTACTGGTTTGCATTCCATTTTCCTGCATCTTGGGAGCAGAAAACTAAAGCACAATCAGCCGGCCGGCTCTGAGTCCCGGCACATTCTCTAACACTATTCTGGCTGCTTAGGTCCTACTTCCTGGTTCCCTGGAAACAGAAAAGTTGCCAGATGACCCATAGGTTATCTATACTGCTTACCAGGATCGTGTATAAACTGTATGTAAAGTTACAAATAACTCTTAAAAGACCTAGAAAAGTAAGCTCCCCGCAGGTAGCAAGGTTTTTGTGTCTATTTTGTTCCCAGTGTCTTAATCGTTATCTATTTAATGAAAAAACAGATCGATTAGTGGAAGAATCTTGACCATGACAGCTCCAGGAAAGCCTAGTTCATAAAGAAACGCTAGACAGAGAGGTTAAGGCAGATAATACTGTGAGTTACAGAATTAAGGCAGGTGCAGGGTAATTCCAAAATGGCAATAACCGGGAACATTTTAGTTCGGCAGATAAACTATTCAGGAATAGGGAGGAACTGTCACTGTCCCCAGCGTAACTTGACACAAAAAGAAAAGTAATATTTTAAATAAAACGGACTCGGTAAACACTGCATTACAGGGACAATAAATGCGTTCTATACCTACTCTTCCTCAAATGCTTCAAGAGGAAGGTACCGAAAGTTCTTCCACACCGGAAACAGGATTTACATAGTGTGACCTGGCAGTCTGTTTGCACAAGGCCTGGACCCACGCCCCCTAAGCATCCCTAGTAGCAATGAGTGACTAGGAAGGTACGGTTGTAACCCACCTCTAGGGCCTGGGGCAAGTTGGGGGTGGGGAAGAAGGTTGGAAGGACGCAGGGTTGTTAGGGGATGTCAGCGGGAATAAGAAGCAGGGCTGAGAGCTTGGGGGTAAGAGAATTCAGCCCAGGTGCTGCCTCTGGAGACCAGCGGCGGTGCAGAGGCAGAAACTGAGGGTGGTGGAACTGGAGAGATGAAAAGCCTGCAGGATCTACGTGGTCGCCCCAATCTGGAAGGGGTCTGGCTGGGTCCCTAGACCGCCGGGCCGGGGCAAGCCAGGAGCAGGCCAGACCAGCCACGTTCCTACCCGTCCGCGCGTATCGGGCCGCAGATCCTGGAAGTCCGGGCCGTAAATGGCCTCCAGGGCCTGCAGCTCGTGGTCCTGTCGCTGCGAATAGCTCTCCTGCGGCTCGGCCCGGCCGCGTCCAGAGGCCCCGCGGCCCCCAGCCATGGCGGCCGGGGCGGGCGCAGCGGCCTAGGCGAGGTAGCGGTGGTGCTCGGGCGGGCTATGGAGCTCAGCCGGCGTGGTGACCGAGCTGGGGGCGTGGCTCTACGCTGGGGCGGTGCTTTGAAGACCGGACCGCCAGCAGGGGACCAGCCTGGGGGCGGAGCCTCGAGCCGAAGACCAGCCCGGGGGCGTGGCTCTGCGCGGGTGAAGGCGGCTGGGGCGGAGCCTAGAGCAGGAGGCGGGTCTGGAAGCCCGGGATCTCCCGGCTGACCGGTTTGGCCAACTTCCCAAGGCCAGAAGACTTCTAGTAGAGCTTGGTTGGGGAAAGTACCCTAACCTAATCCCGAGGGGTGAAATTGAATCAGGAATTGTAGGAACACGTGGGAGAGCCAATCACTCAGGTTGGAGTGACGAAGATGTACTAGTTTTCACAAAACAAGCCTGTAGCAGAAATAGGCGCTAGAATTCCACCCTGCCTGGCTAGTGAGAAGTATTTAAAGGCAGACCGATGAGTTCGTAAATCGCCTATTTTACCCGACCTTCCCATAATGAGACTACTGGGAGTACAAACCATAAACCCTTTTTTCCACATTAGTACCTTCCAATCATCCCTTGAACCATTAATTTAATATCTTTATGCATGCTCTCTGGCCTCTCTGAAATTCTGTCTTTGCATTTTCCACTGAAAAATTGTGCATTTTAATGAGCTTCACTCTCACAAAGAGAATTATCTGACCAGTTCATTTAGCATAAATTTTATGTAACCCGAACAGTTCATTTGATGTAAATTTGAGTATTCTTTCTATTGCATCCTACCTTACATGTATAGGTGTGTGTATGTGTCCTTATGTGTATATGTATATTTTGAGTCAGGGTATTACTCTTAGACTTCCTGCTTCATCCTCCCCAGTGCTAGAATCATGAGACTGTACCACCATTACTATCTGACCATATTTTTTTCAAACATATAAGTAACCTATCTATTCAGACATTGCTATTGCTTTGCTGTCTACATGCTGCAGCTCAATTCAGAAAAATCGCATCATAGCATCTCAAGCTAGGTTTAGTGACATGCCTCTCTGTCCATCTTGTTTGCAACTATGTTGTTCACTTAGTGAGGATTACTTAGGCATCTCGCGGTTATTTTCCCACTCTGTTCAGACCAGATAACACAGAGGTCTCTTAAAAACCATCTTCTCCCTCCCTCCACTAGAGACCGGTTTCATTCCCATGTACCTGGCTGGGTACATGGCAGCACTCAACAAACAGTGAAGATCTGGATTCCCCTTTTTTTGACTCTCACATTCAAATTGTCATCATTTCCTCAGTTTCCCCCTAAGCTGCATCCCATTTCTACCACCTCTCACTGGCTCCCCATTCAGCCTGTCTTCGTCCTTGCCTCCTGTTAAGCAGCTCTTCCTACTGCATGCAAAGTAAAGTTCCTATATCCTAAGTATGGTCACACCACACCAGTCTCTAAAATTCTTCCATTTTCCATTAAAAAAGACAAACTCATTATGAAAATTTTCCAACACAAAAGCAGGGGATGTTTTGTAATATTATTATAATAACCCTGTGTATTTGTCACCCAAGCCCAACAACTTCAAATGACTCACCAACATTGTTTCATTTTTGCCTCCCCTAGAAATGTTTTAAATATCAAATATCGTGGTTTTTCTATAAATACACACATATGTGTAACAGAAAAGGACCTCTGAAGCCAATATAAAGTACTCCTTACACCTTAAAATGTGACACTTTCTAGTCGGCAAGATGGCTTAGTAGGGAAGACACTTGCTTCCAGGCTTGAAGTTCCAACTCCAGGACCCACATGGTGGAAGGAGAGAATTGACTCCCACACGTCCTCAGACCTCACATGTGCCCCATCCCAATAAATAAACAAACAAACAAACAAACAAATAAATAAATGTAACTTTAAATTTTTTTCTTAAAGTTTGTTTTTATTTTTTTGTGCATTGGTGTTTTGCCTGCATGTCTGTGTGAGGATGCCTGATCCCCTGGAACTAGAGTTACACAGTTGTGAGCTGCCATGTGGTTACTGGGAATTGAACTCAGGTCCCCTGGAAGAACAGTCAATGCTCTCACCGCTGAGCCATCTCTCCAGCCCCCAACTTTAAAATTTTAAAAAATGAATTCTAAATATGTAACAATTTCTTTTGTGGTGAAGGAAGCTGCTAGGAATTGAACCCAGTACCCTAGGGATGCTAAGCATATAGTCCACTACTGAGCAACAGGCTTAGAATGACATAATATTTTTTCAAAGATTTAAATTTTTTTTCACGTTTTTGACTTGTGAATGCCTGGTGCTCTTAAGGGTCAGAAGAGGGCATCAGATCCCCTGGAACTGGAGTTATAGAGGGAGCTGGCATGTGATGCTGGGAACTGAACCTGGGTCCTCTGAATAAGCAGCAAGTACTTTGAACTGCTGAGCTGTCTCTCCAGATCCATACAACAATTAAAAAAAATAACACCCAGTCTATGTTCAAAACTTGCCATTTGTCTAAAATTAGAATCTATACTGGATGACAGACCTGTAAAGAACATAACCAAAACAATCAACAAAAATTATAAGGGTGTGGATGAGATGAAAGTATTGTCTCAGTGTTAATTTCCTAACTTTAATAATTGTACTTTGGTGTTGTGTGACAGTCTTTTCCTTCCTAGGGTGATACACACACACACACATACACACACACACACACATTTAATTCACCCCAAAGTAAAGAATGCACTAATGTCTAACTTGGTGACCCAAAAGTGCTACTAAGAGGAGTATGGGTGAGGGATTACTCACAAGGACCGGGATGACTCAAAAGCAGCTGCGTCACCCAAAAGCCCACCCGAGCAAGAGTGAAGACTCATGGAAGCTACTACAGGAGCTGCCTAAACACCTTTGCAGTCAGCTCCACACTCCACAGTCCTAGAATCTCCTCTCTGCAGTTCCACAGGTCTGTCTCCTCCCCAGAGGTTGTTTACTCCTTTTTTCTACTACCGAGAAAGGGCATGAGAAAGAATCATTGACCTGGGGGTGATGTTTCAATTCAGAGGGGACTCAGAACAAGATATGTTCTGCTTATTAAGAAATTTTCACTGTAATGTTAATGGATAATAGGATGTTAAACCAGCAATTTGCTCCCAAGTAATTAAAAAAGAAGAGCGTGATAAGTGTAATTAATGCCCAATGTTGACCGCTGGAGAATTTAAGTGAAAGAGTATGTGAGTTCTTTGAATGATTCTTGCAACCTTCATGCAAGTTTGAAATTAGTTTCATGTCAAATTTTCAAAATAAGAGATTAGAAATTCCTAAACTGTATTACAAAGTGGAAACTTTGTATCACCATTAGTTCCCCAGAGTTCCAGTTCCTTGTCCTTGACAGGAACTGGTTTGTTAGTCTTTAAACTTTAAACATTGTGGCAGATGTCTCATTTTGTTGTTTTGACACAAAGCACCCTTATTTTTTTCTGAGACTTCTTAAGCTTACAGAGATTAAGGCAGGTAGTTCAGAGGGTTCCTATGTATCTTGTTTCCTTCAGAGCTTTCCTCAATTACATTTGTTATTATTGTCGTCGAGGGTTACAGTTGAGAACAGAATTCCTGGGAAGAAGCTGTGTCTGCAGAGACTCAGTGACTGATTAAAACTGCACTGATGTGGTGAAGTTGGGATGTTACAAGTCCAGAGGCTAAATATCTAATTTGGGCTAGCTTTAGCTTCCTGAATAGTAGTTCTTTGCCCACCTCTGGGTTAGAACTAGCACCTGTGACTAATTGATAAAAACCTTTTCTATTTATTAACCTAGCAGATAACCAACCCAAAAACTAAGGATATCATCAGATAGCATCTGATGCCTATAAAAAAATCTTTCTCTATCTTGTTCTAATTACCTCTCTGCTAGGGAATATTTAACTATGCAAAGACATGTTGTGTTTTTTTTAACTCTGTAAAGATGTGTTGCATTTGTTTATGATGCAGAATATTTGTTTAACTATGTAAAAATGTGTTGCATTTGTTAATTATGTAAAGACGTGTTGCTATTTTACCTTGCCTGCCCAAGGCACCTGACTGATATAATAAAAAGCTGAATCTTCAATAGCAAGGGAGAAGGTAAAGGCAGGACTTCTGGGCAGGGAGAGTGAGTAGGAGGAGGAATTTAGGTTCAGAGGGGAAAAGAAAGAAAAAAGAAAAAGAAAGAAAAAAGAGACCCTAGGGAGACACCAAGGAGATGCCAGGGGCCAGCCAGCCAGCCACAGAGGAAGCAAGAAAGTAGGACATACAGAATGAAAGAAAGGTAAAAAGCCCTGAGGCAAAACGTAGATGAATAGAAACAGGTTAAATTAAGTTAAAAGAGCTAGTGAGACAAGCCTAAGCTAGGGCCAAGCATTCAAAATTAATAGTACATCTCCATGTCTTTATTTGGGAGCTGGTTGGTAGCCCAAGGAACATTCCAACTACATCTCTCTGATATACCCACCAATGTATTTTAAACTCGTCTTGATTTATATGACTTCCTTTGTGCAGTAAAACTATAAAACTTAAGGAAACTGCTTCCAGTTGGAACATAGAACCTAAATCTGTTTTCCTGGGCAATGATCACTACATGGCTTCAGAATAAACTATCTCTTATTCTCTCTAAGATGAGAGCATAGACAACACGTTGTTACTAATGTTCATAGTTTATATTAGGGTTCAGTGTCATACAGTTCATGGATTAGAACTAATACAAAATGTAATTTATCCAGAAGTTTCATATACCTAAAAGACCCCATGCTTGACCCACTCATCTCTTAGATAATTCTTTTTAGACTTTGATAGTTGGTGTCTTAGTTACTTCTCTATTGCTATGACAAAACACCATAACCAAGGCAACTTATAAAAGAAAGCATTTAATTTGGGCTGAGGGTTCCAGAGGGCTAGAGTCCATGATTATCACAGTGGGGAGCAGGCAGGCAGGCAGGACCCTGGAGTGATAGCTGAGAGCTTACATCTGGTCCATAAGTATAAGGCAGAGAGAGCTAACTGGGACTGGGGTGGGCTTTTGAAACCTCAAAGCCCACACCTAGTGACATACTCCCTCCAACAAGGCCACACCTCCTAATCCTTCTCAAACAGTTCCACCAAGTGGGGTCCAAGCATTCAAATACATAAGCTTATGGAGGCTATTCTTACTCAAATCGTCACAGTTTGATGCCAATTATTTTTAAGAAACATCAAATGGCACAGAGCCTTACCCTTCCTGCTCTAGCGATCCTCTACAGCCAAGAGAGACCTACTTCCTGTGTTTTTGTCTTTAAATAGACTTTCTGTTCTGCCTTTCTCATTGGTTGTAAACCCAACCACATGACTGTCTCGTCACTGCCTGTCTGTAGGTCACTCCAGGTCTTCTATGGTTGGTATTGAGATTAAAGGCGTGTGTCTCCAATGCTGGCTGTATCCTTGACCACACAGAGATCTACCTAGCTCTGCCTACCAAGTGCTGGGATTAAAGGCATGCACCACCACCACCGCCCAGCTTTTGCTATGGCTTTGCTAATAGCTCTGACCCCCGGGCAACTTTATTTATTAACATACAGATCACATTTCAGTACAAATAAAATATCACCATACCTCTAACTCCACTTAAAAGTTTATGACCTCCCTTTGGGGTCGCTATTTGCCACCCCATCATGCTGGAAATAAACGCTCTTGCTAAATTGCATACATGACTGTTTGTCTTTCTTGGGGGCTTCTCTTGGACCCTAACACCAGGAATTTGGGAACAAGCAGGCAGGAGAGAAATGTCCACCTATAGGTAAGGGTTGCAGTTCAGTATTAAAGTGCCTGACTCATTGCATGGGGCCCCTGGGCTACACATCTACCATTGTCTTAGTTAGGGTTTCCATTGCTGGGAAGAGATATGATCACGGCAACTCTTATAAAGGAAAACATTTAATTGAGGTGGTGGTTTACAGTTCAGAGGTTTAGAACATTATCATCATGGCAGGGAGCATGGCGGTGTGCAGGCAGACATGGTGCTGGCTCCATCTTGATCAGGAGGCAACAGGAAGTGGGCTGTGACACTGGGAGTAGCTTGATCATAGGAGAACTCAAAGCCCACCCCCACGGTGACACACTTCCTCCAACAAGGCCACACCTATTCCAACAAAGCCACACCTCCTAGTAGTGCCACTCCCTTTGAGCTTATGGGGGCCAATTACATTCAAACTACGCAAACCATTTTAAGTGATGAAACAAAACCTGACGTTTCAGGAGACAATCAAGTGGGGCTAGAAAGATGCAAAACGCAGCAAAGGGCAGGCAGCAATAGAAAATGAAAATTACGTTAGAGGTAGACGATGGAAACCAATTTTCTTTTTCAAAAGGCCTGCTTCATTGATGTCACTGCTGCTGCTTGGACGATCTGAATGCTAGTCAGTGGTCTTGTCTGATGGGAAAAGCATGCATTTCAAAGTCTGCAATTCAGCTCTCTTCCCGCAGTACTGGGGTCTTGTGTGTTCTAGGAAAGTACTCTACCTAACTATAGCCCCGGTTCTCTCCCATACCCCCATTTCTGAGACAAGCTATCCTTAAGTTGTCAGGCTGATCTGGAACTCATTATGTAGCCAAGGTAGTCCTTGAACGAGTAATCCCCCTGCCTCAGCTTTCTGTGGCGCTGGTATTAGACCTGACACAATTCTTTTACTTCTGATGTTTGTTAAATTGCTTCACCTTCCTGAGCCTGAAGTAAGAAATATATTTCTCTCTTACAGTGGTCAGGAAGGTCAAATGCATTGCTTATTTAACTGTAGTGCAGTAAGTGGGTGCTCTAACACCAAACCAGGCCCCTAGCCCAACAAAGTCTCTTAGCACAGTGGTTTATTCCACAGCACTCATCAGGTACTGCTGCTTTACTCCCAGTTCAGATACCAGTGCTTAGTATGGAACTTTGACTCTTCTGTGTTCCTACAACAAGCATGTTACCCAGAAACTGACCAACACAATTTCTTTCTGCTGAGGAAAATCTGCAGTGTCATCCCTGGACAGTCAGTCAGGCCGATCCTGCACACAGTATAGGATGGCTCAGTGCATGTCCTGTGGTCAAAATGTTGGATTAGAAGTCTTCAATCTCAGCACTCTGGACATTCATTCCAGATCAGAAATTCTGAGTTGCGGGGAGCTACCCTGCATGCTGTGGGATGCTGAATTATGTCCCCGGCTCCTGTCTGTCATGAGCTCACTACATAGAGCAAACTGGTCTTGAACTCACTCACTGTGTCTTAATTTGCATTTCTCATGCTTAAAGATTTTGATCATGCTTTCCTGTGCTTATTTGCCACCCCCGTATCTTCTTTTCAACCTGGCCCATGATGCATTTAAAATATTGACTTGTCCTATAATTGAGTTTAGAGAGCTGTTTACATATTCTCAATGTACATCCTTTGTCATCATACATGCGATTGTCATACACCTTTTCATTCTCTTGGAAGTGTTTACCAGAGAACATAGTTGTTACTTTTGGAACCATTTAATTATCTTTTTTCTTTTGTGAATCATATCCTGTTGTCAAATCTTTTTTTTTTTTTTTTGGTTTTTTCGAGACAGGGTTTCTCTGTGTAGCTTTGCACCTTTCCTGGAACTCACTTGGTAGCCCAGGCTGGCCTCAAACTCACAGAGATCCGCCTGCCTCTGCCTCCCAAGTGCTGGGATTAAAGGCGTGCGCCACCACCGCCCGGCCTGTTGTCAAATCTTTAAAACTTGTTTTTAATGTAAATTTTATAGACTTCATTTTTCCATTTGGGTATACCATGCTGTTTCAGTTAAAAAGTTGAGGCTGGAGTTCTATTGTTTAGCATGCACAGTGCCTCCCCCTCTGCCCCCCCCCCCCCCCACACACACACACACACACACACACACACACACACACACACACACGTTAAACATACACTTACCATCTATGCAGTTCTGCTCCAAGATGTCTGCCACATTTTAAATGAAAGCATATGTCCATACAAAGTCTGCTATGTGAATAAAGAAGTGAGACATAATAACGTATCAACCATGATTTCATTTCTGTAATGTACTAAGAAACACAAATTTAGTAATAGAAAGAGGACAAGTACTTGTCTGAGGCTAAGGATAATTGAGGAGGTGGAGAAAGGGATCCCAGAGAAGTTAAACACCCATCTTGGGGGTGATGTATGCATTCACTATCCTGTGGTGCTCCTCATCAGGCTTAGGGTTATAGCTTAGCAGAGCCCCTGCCTAGCAAGAACAAGGCCTTCAGTTCTATCCCCAGCAAGGCAAAGCAAAACAAAATGGGGTTAAAGGCCCATACTAATCATTAAAATGTCGTGTGTCATATATCTGCCATACCTTAACATCCTGTTAGAAGAAATTCTTCTATTTGCAGTGGTTTATTAATCCAAAATCTAAACAAGTTCCGTATGTTGCTGCTGTTTTGGTTTCTATATGTTCTGTAAAGTTCAGGGTCAACTCAACAGGTTTAGAATGTATGAACATACATTTCCAACAGGATCTAATTTGATAAGAATGTTTTTGTTTGTCTAAAGTCCACAAGCCAGCTTGTGAGCATACTTCAAGGTTTCCTTATCTATAAATCCTCTTCTCTTTCTCCCTTTCCTTCCTTCTGTCTCTTCCTTTTTTTCTTTGTGGGATAGGGTGTTGCATGTACTCTGCAAGTACTTTACCACTGAGGTACTTTCCCAGACCCTCCATGAACTTTTTTTTTTTGTTTTTTTGTTTTTTTAATTTTTTGAGACAGGGTTTTTCTGTGTAGCTTTGCGCCTTTCCTGGAACTCACTCTGTAGCCCAGGCAGGCCTCAAACTCACGGAGATCCGCCTGCCTCTGCCTCCCGAGTGCTGGGATTAAAGGCGTGTGCCACCACCGCCCAGCCTTCCATGAACTTTAGAATCAGTCAAAAGAGTTCCTGTCTTGCTACTTGTTGATGACTTCCTGAGGACAAAAATACCCACATTTTTTTTTTTTTTGGCCATTGTCCTCCCAAATTCTTCATTTCTGAAGGATATTGTCACTGGATAGAGAATTCTGAACCAATCATTCTTTTCTTCCTGCAATAATGAAAAAGGTCTGCCATTTCTTTTTTTTTTTTAAGTCTTTATTGGGATTAAATAGTTGTCATATTTATGGGGTGCCGTAGGTGATGCTGTTACACATGTATGCAATGTGTGAAGACCAGATCAAGGTAACTGGCATATCCACTGTCTTAGTTTGGGTTTCTATTGCTGTGAAGAGACACCATGACCATAGCAACTCTTACAAAGGAAAAACATTTAATTGGGGTGGTGCCACTTAACAATTGTCTTAATTACTTTGCTATTGCCATATAAAACACCATAACCAAGGCAACTTATGAAAGGAAGCATTTTCAGACGTTTAGTCCATTATCATCATGATGTGACTGGTGACATGTGGGCAGACATGGTGCTGGAGCTGAGAGTCTTACATCTTGACCTGCAGGCAACAGGAAGTGGTCTGTCTCACTGGGTGTGGCTTGAGCATATACAAGACCTCAAAGCCTGCCTCCACAATGACATACTTCTTCTAACAAGGCCACACCTACTCCAACAAGGCCACACCTCCTAAGAGCGTCACTCCCTTTGGGGGCCATTTTCCCTCAAACCACTTCCACCATCTCAAACACTGTACAGTTCTTTGTCTCGGGAACATTGAAGATCTTCTCTATTAGATATTTTGGAAACACACAATTGTTGCCTATCTGAGTTAATCTATTGTGCTGTTGAACACTAAAGGTTATTCCTCCTACCCAGCTGCACTCTGCTTTTACACAGTATGTTGTGTGTTATTTGTGTGCATGTGTATATTCACCTATATGCAGAGGCCTGAGGTTAGGTGCCTTCCTTGATCAGTCTCCTTCACATTAGATATTGAGGAAGGGTCCCTTGCTGAACCCAAGAGCTTGCCATTTTGGCTTGTCTGGCTAGTCAACTTGCTCTGGAAATTCTGTCTTTGTATCCTGCATGTTGGGATTACAGGTAGACCCCCACACCCACCTAGCTAGACGTCTCCCAGCTTTCCTATTAACAATCGTCTTAATTACTTTGCTATTACCATATAAAACACCATGACCAAGTAAACTTATAAAAGGAAGCATTTAATTTGTAGATTCATGATTCCAGATGGGTAGAGTCTATGATCATCACGGTTGGGAGCATGGCAGCAGGCAGGCAGACAAGGTGCTGGAGCAGTAGGTGAGGGCTTACATCTTGAGATAACGAGAGCGAGAGAGAGAGAGAGAGAGAGAGAGAGAGAGAGAGAGAGAGAGAGAGAAGCTGAGCTAACTGGGAATGGAATGGGCTTCTGAAATCTCAAAGCTCACCCCCAGTGACACTTCACCTCCAACAAAGCCATACCTCCTAATCCTTCCCAACCCATACTACCAAGAAGAGACCAAACATTCAAGCGTATGAGCCCATGGAGGCCATTCTCATTCAAACCATCCTCTGTCTATCTCCGCCTCTCACCTTTCCCTGCCTCCAGGTACCACAATTTTACTCTCTACTTTGGTGAAATGAACGTCTCTAGCTTTTTCATATAATAGAGATAATAGATGTGGCATTTGTCTTCCTGTTCCTTATCTCAATGTCCCCCAGGCTCATTCATGCTGCTACAAATGATAAGATTTCATTATTTTATGTTGGAATGAGATTCCATTATGTAGCTATTCCATGTTTTATCTATTCATCCATTAATGGATGCTTAGGTAGACCCCGTATCTTGGCTATTGTGAACCAGAGTGGCAATACGCTTGGCAGTGCAGGTACCTTGAAAGAGTGGCTTATTTCATTCCCTTTAGAATCATGCCCAGTAGTGGGATTGCTGGATTTTACAATGGTTCTATTTCTAGTTTTTTTTTTTTTTTAAATTGCCATACTGTTTTCCATAATGGCTGTACTAATTTATATTCCCACTGACAGTATGTAAGAGTTCTTTCTTGGTATACCCTCCAGCATTTTGTCTTTTGATACCAGCCTTTTAACTGGGCGTGATGTATGATTGTGGATTTCCCTTGCATTTCCCTGATTCTGCTGAGCAGATCTTACATCCCTGTTTGTGCCACTTCTTTCTGACCTACGATGGTTTCAGTGAGAAACTTGATGGCATTCAAATGATTTTTTTCCCCTATTAGAAGTTGTGTGTTCCTTTATCTGCTTTCAAGATTCTTCTTTTTTCTGTGTATTGGATGCAGAAGTTTAGCAATGACAAGGCTTAGTGTGGATTTTCTCCAAGATCCCGATGTTTTGTTTGTTTGTTTGTTTTGTTAATTATAGAGTTTTTAGCCATTATTTTTCCAGATACCTCTTTGGAATTATTCCTCCCTCTAACTTTTGGTAGGTAAAGGTTCTCTGTGGCCAGGCAGCCGGGAGCAGGAGACACAAGGCTGTTCTTTGTGTTCCTAAAGTACGAAGTAAAAATGGCCTAGAGACTTTTTGTCACTTTGATATCTGTGGGCACTTATGTATTTATGTGAGCTAGGTTTAAACTCATTAATAATAAACTCCAAGTCACCAATAATACATTGGTATCACATTAAGGAAAGAAATCAAAACACTTCCCCTAGATGCCATTCACCAAGAACAAGCCTAGATTTGAATTCTCACCTTCACACTCCCTGTGTTCTCTGTCCTCTGTCCGTTATGTGAGGCTGAATCTGTGTTTTCCTGAAGGTCTTATGAATCTGTCTGTGTCTGTCTGAGTGTCTGTCACTCATCAAGGGCTTCTTTTACCTTTATTGATGAGTGCAGAAAGCATCACATAGGGAAGGAATGAGAGCTACTTTACAGAAATCTTAATAGACTTTTACAGGGGATTAAGTCTTCCTTTGTTCCCCC